>PVLA01005645.1:0-68147 GCA_004027455.1 Hydrochoerus hydrochaeris
ACTCCATTGAAAGCTGGCAAAACTCCTTAAAAGAAACTAAGGATAGACTATCAAAACTTGAAGATAAGTTTGCAATGTGTGATCATGAAAGGAAAGATCTCTTAAAAATAACAAGGAAACAGGCAGTAACAATACAAAGGCTAGAAGATGACAAGAGAATCTACAATTTAAGAATAAGAAATGTGAACGAAGAAGCAGGGATACATACAGGCAAATTACAAAGGCTATTCATGGAAATAATTAAGGAAAACTTCCCAAGTATGGGAAAAGAAAATGACATTCGGTTGTGTGAGGCATACAGAATTCCAGCCACCTACAACCAAAACAGAGCTACACCCAGACATATAATAATCAAGATACCAGAAATTCAATATAAAAACAGAATATTAAAAGCCATCAGAGAAAACAAACAGATTACCTATAAAAGTAAGCCCATCAGAATCACGGCTGACTTCTCAACACAGACCATCAGATCAAGAAGACCTTGGAGTGAAGTCTTCCAAGTCCTGAAGGAAGGTGGCCTCCAGCCCAGATTGATGTACCCTGCAAAGCCATCACTAGAATTTAATGGATAAACAAGATGCTTCCATGACAAAGAGGAACTGGGCAAGTTTGTGACCACCAATCCAACCCTGCAGAGAATGCTGAAGGACATTCTAGAGAGAGAGAAAAAAAATACCAGGATTTTAGGAACAGTGGCAGAAAGCCCTCAGTGAGTGTGTCAGGCAGTAGAATGAAGGAGAAAACTGGACAAACAAAGGCAGAAAAATAGTATAGCAGAAATGAGGCAGAGAAGGATAACTAGAAACTCTAACATAGATGGCCTTGATATGCAATATTGTTAATAGTGCACCAGGATTTAAAACCCACATTACTCACACTACTCTGCTTAGATGTATTATATTCTTTTCCAGTCATTCTATCTGTACTAGATTTGAGGGCACAGACAGTAATCCTGAAAATAATAGGATATAGTTTGGTAATCACCTTTAATTTCCTATTAACTTAATCTGAAGCTCTGTAAAACCTATACAGTTTTACAATGACTGATCATAATCGAATCTGGTTTGTTGGATCACTGCTTTGTATTGATAGATTTTATTCAAAGTTGTTATGATTGATAGTATCAAGTCTGAGAGTATAAGCAGCTGCACTTAAGATAACAAGATCCATTAGAATATCCACTCTGGTTTATTACCTGCCTTTGAAGTTTTATTTTACTAATATTGTTATTTACTGCTTTACTCAATTATACTGCTATATTCAATTATGCCTGGTGATATAGACATTCTATTGAAGATAATAAGAAACAACATAGTAATCATTGTAGATCACCTTGTATTGTGGTTTTATGGTTTCATGTTTTTATAGGAATTTGTTTTGTTTTGTCTTGCTAAGTTTTGTTTTTCCCTCTAATACAGAAAGGATAGAAATACATGTAGAGATTCATGCATGCATAGCTGTTTACACTCTCACTGTTTGACTATCTACTTTATATGCTTTAATTTTGTAACTTGAACAACTATTTCTAAGAGGATAATATGTAATTTATTAACTAGTAATTTCTTATTGTTTATCTTTTTTTTTGGAATTCTGTATTATCTCTACCGTTTACATGCTTTTGTTTCTCTTTAAATAAAATCTAAAAAAAAAAAAAACACAGCCCAAACCTCCAAGGTTGACATTCTCTGGCAAGGAATGTTGCTTGGGTAGGATGTGAAGACCACTGAACCATTTTCAGCTCAAGCTTCCCTCTTTTCTGGATTTGATTCCTAACAGTGTCACAGCCCCAATGTGCCTCTTGCTTAGCAGCCCTGTCTATGGGATCCTGTGTTTACAGAGTCATGAGGAACAGATGTAGAGTGACTGTACCCTGAAGCAAAGACATGCCCAGGACGGGCATGCCAAGTGTGGTTCCCTCACAACGAAGCCTTTGCCTGATGACATCTCATTCTGCCTTGACACCACTATTTGGAACAGGGTTTGATTCTTCTTTGCAACCTGTAGTTAGAGCCCCACAGGAAACATCCAACTCATTATTTTATATACCTTTGATATGTCTTGGCTTGTGGGTCCTGCTCAGGGGAAAAAAAGAAAAGGAAGAAGGGTTGGGTGTGAAGTAATATAAACCTGTGGGTGAGTCCCAATTAATATACTTAATAGCTGTCTGACCTTATACAAGTATCACAAGCTTTATTTATGTTAATTTTGTTATCTGTAAAAAAGAGGTCTTAATCTACTTCCCATTATTTGTCAAGTGAGAAATTATTGTAATGTAATGGTATCCTCTAAAGCCACTACCAGAAATGCTGATATCTCCTATCCGAGGCCACAAAACAGAGAGACTCACTTATTAAATTAAAATACTTGAATCAAGTGGATTCTAAATCTATCTAAAGTATAGTGAGAAGCAAGGAAGAAAATACAAGGCACTCTGAAACAGGATGTGATTCATGTTAAAGAGCCTTACAATGTGAGTGCTAGTATAGGTGCTATTCATATGTTCTGTCTGCCATAGTAACTTTCCCTGTTCGGTTACAGGCTAGAGTTGAGGGTTGAGGAAAGGAGCTGAGAGATGCAAAGTGCCTTGTCCAAGAACACTTGTATGTTGGACAGACACAGAGACAAATACCTGAACAATAACTGTAGCTTGCCAGTGAGCTTGCTGAGTAGCTATCAGTTTCATTTTTGTTTCTTGCACAGAGGGTATAATTCAGATAGAATGTCATTAATTTATGGTTGAATCAAAGTCTCAAGAACAGTGATTGCTCATGTGTATTTAGTGTATCTAGAATATTTAGTGCCTTACATATCTCATGCATATTTATAAATCATTTAACTCTGTGAAGATACCTCATGAATATCTAGTGCCTTGTGAATATTACTTATCTCTTGGTCCTATTCCTTTCTAGCTACTTTCTTTTTTTCTTGATACTGGGAATTGAATTCACAACCTTGTGCCTGACAAGTAGGCACTGTGCCCCTGACCTATATCCCTGATTCCTTTCTAGCTACTTTAAACATATACATGCTGTAGTTTGTAACCTATTTCATAAATTTCATATATCTAATTTGTTTTCTTTCATTATATAGCATAATTGAATATTTTCAAACACTACAACACATTCTTTTGGAAAGCTCAATAGAGAAAGCACATGTAATTTTAAGGGATCATTTTTTCTTTTAGTAAGATGAACGAAAATAATTTTGGCCAGTTACAAAAAACAAAATCTATCTTCAATGAGTAAAGTGAAGGCGGTTTGCTCACTGATCAGAACTCTACTACTCAATGCCTTTGTTAACTTTTGGGAAATTACATTATTTACCTGTGACTCAGTTTCCTCACTTGTAAAATGGCAATACTTATCAAACAGTCTAGTTCATAAGGCTACTTGAAGATCAAGTAAGATAATATATATAAAACACTTAGGTATTTTCTTGAGTCATAACAGTAATGATATCTACCCTTTACAGAATATCAACTCTACCAGGCACTCTATGTAGGTCCTAATATCATGCCCATTTTTCACACACAAATCTTATAGACAGAATTAGAATTCACTCTAGAAAATATGACCACAAGTCTGTGTCAACCATTTTACAATATTGACTCTTGCACAGTGAGTAATCAATACATATTGTATCATCATAATAATAAAATTGGTTACAAGAGCAAAAATTGAATATCATATGTCAAGCAAATGCCTTTATGTTGATATTTTGCATTGATTTCCTCAATATCAATTCTGCCTTCATGGGCAGGACTTGTGATTTTCCTCTAACTAATAGGATACATCAAGGTGATAGGATTATGTGTATATGTTGTGAACATTTGTAATGTCTATCATAGTAGGAAGTGTTTTCTCTTTTATTGTTTTTAAGGAAGCAAATGGTCATGCAACAAAAGGTTGATGGAGTTATCTGACCAGTAACTAGAAAAAATCTGAGGCTCTTGCCCTGAGACTCTGCAAGAAATTGAATGGCACCAAAATCCTGTGGACTTGGAAGCAGATTCTTCCCCAGTTGAGACTTAGTTTGGACTCAGCCCTTGTCAATACCTTAAGTGCAGTTTCATGAGACCTTGAGTTAGAGGCTCCATCTGAACTGTGCCTGGACTCCTAATACACAGAAACAGGTAATCAATGTGTGTTGTTTTCAGCCATTGAGTTTGTAGCAAAATTGTCACAACATAATAAAAAACAAACACACAAAGTTATAGTAAATGAAGGTCTTGAACCAGTTGTGGGAATATGTATATGAAACAGCAGTAGCAGCTTCCTGGTATGGGCTGGCAGCTATGGGGACTGAAGGTCCTTGAACTTGAAGCTCTAGTGGTGGCCCTCACCACCACTCTTCCAATCCTTTTAGCAATTTTGTCTTTCTCTGATTCTCTGCATTCAATCCCTTTTATCTTGCAGTACCCAAAATTATTTCTATTACTTGTGCTGAATTTTAACTCATATCTTCATGTAACTTTAAAGCCACAGTCCCTCTATTCCAGTATTTAATTCTTATGGTGACCCAAAAAACATTTCCGGGTGATTTCCTTCCAAAACATTAAGGCATTATCACAATAACTCTTTGAAGAACAGAATAGGAATCCTATTTTGCAGAGAAAAAAAAAATCCTAGCCCTCAAGTGATTATTTAAGATCACATATTCTGTAAGAAATACACCAGGATATAATTCTAGGTCTAGCAGATACCTTACTGCACATTCTTCCCACTACAGGATATTCTTAAAAATATCCTGAGTTCCTATCTGACTATTTTTCATTCATTCCTCAAATTTCTGTTGCATATATGCATCACTTGTTCCATGCAGTGCTAAGCACAAGGGACATACAAGGACCCACCCAGATGAAACTGGGTAGATAAATGAACAAAACAATTTCAAGCAATCCATTGAGTCTACAATGAATGCAGCACAGACTGCTGATGGAGTTGTGAAGAGACATCTGGTAATCTGACTTGGGGATCAGAGAAGACTTTTGGAAAGAAGAGAGAGGCTCTTGGTGGTGGCAGGAGTAGCTAGCCAGTTGTGTTGGTCACTGTTAAAGCATTGGAACGCCAAAGCAATGTTGCCAGGGAGGACACTGGCAGAAATGCTTACATGACTTTCCTATCAAGACTGCAGGCAACCCTGAGCAAGCACAGACTTGAATTTGATAGTTTCTGTCCATACTGCATGGTACAGTGTGGAACACAGCCGCCTGACTGTCAGGCTACAACAGGCCACAGACTTGTTCAATTTATATGTTGGTTCTTTGCAACTAATGTGTTTTCCATTAACTGTGGCTTTCCAAAAATTAAATTAAAAGTCTTTGATTTACTTTAATGATAGATCTAGCTAGTTCTCCCATTAGGAGGAAAAAATATTTTCAAGTTTAAATTTCAGAGTTTAGATTAGGTAGGATGCCAAACTATTTTAGCTTTAAGAGCATATGTGCAATTTTCTAATCTATCCAAACCCCATCCCCTCATCAGAGAAATAAGATAACGTAATTCCTACTTGAAAGGGGTGATCTTGTCATGGGGTGATCTAGCTGGAATCTAAGATAACTACTGACTATTTGAATCCAAGGTGATTACAGGCTTATGGCAATGACTGGAGGGGATACTGTAAAAGCTGGCAGATGAATGTCCCTGCGAATAATGAAAATATCTTAGCGTTATCTTGATGTCTTTGGCCTTGAAAGGTGATAAGGTGGGTTAGGTAAATTTGGGAATAATAAACCAGTTATCACACATTTCCTAAGTGGTTAATATGCCTGTTTACAGAGGCATTACTGAGCATGATTCTTGCCTAAAATTCAATACAGTGAAGGAGACAGATACAAAAGGAAAGTAGAAATGTCAACTTTATTCTACTTTTAGTTACTGATCAGGCATTTTCAGGCCCAAGTAAAGAGTCAGTGCTTTTTAGCAAAAGTAGCTGTTAAATACCTGATGATCTCAGCCTCAACTAGTTAGCATCCATCTTTAACCACTGGATGCCTACCAGGGCTTTCTTTGTTGCACACAGTGTTCCCCTAATGAAGAACAGATTTTTCCACTCCCCAAATCTGGAGGAGAACTCCTCCTCACCCTAAGAAGAGAGGAAAAATATTCCAACACTATTTCCCACAGCTATTAAGCCAAAATCATATTTCCCCATTCTTGTTGACAGCTCTCTGCCCTGACACCAGTCTATTGTTTGCGTCCTATGGCATCTTACTTTAATTCCCAGTGTCACCCAAGATAAGGCACTGAGAATGGGACCCTGCACAGAAACTATAGGAAATCAACACAGTCTATACCACTGGAAGAAAACAACATCTCCAGGCTGAGCTCCTGGCATTGAGAGAGAAGAGGAGTTGTATTTCATGTTTCTAAACCAAGTCTCCAGGATGATGTCTGTCAAACAGATGTGTGACGCAGGCTCTGAAATAAGCTTCCCACCCTGGATCCTAATACCACTATACTACTTTAATAAAGACTGTCAGGCATCTTAAATATGCTATTGCTAGTCCTTGTAACAATCCTTTCTGAGTTGCAGATATGATGTCCACTTTGCAGATGATAAAACTAAGGCTCAGGGAGGTTAAGTGATTTGTATAAGGCTATATAGTTGGTTAGAGATAGAATTAGGATTCAAAGCCACATCTTTTAAGCTAAAAAATGTGCATTATTTCAACTATTTGCACTGCCTCCCTGACATCTTTGTGGAAGAAATTTAATAATGCTATGTGTAGATGCTACATATTTTGTAGTTACCCTTACCAAAAGCCAGGGTGGGCCTTAGAAGAATTCACTGAGGTCAGCTCATGGGGTATTTCCTGCAACTCTGAAGCTAAACATCTGCTGTTACCCAGGAAACCCAAAGTCATCTGTGGAGGCTGAGGACTCTACAGAGGGAAAGTTTTCTCTGATATAACTCCCATCACCCTGAGATCAAGGTTGAATGATATGCAAAGCTGGTAGTTGTGTGTTTCAATGGGTGGGGTAAAAACCAAGCTTTTGTTTTGAGATCAGTTCCCTCTATAATAAAGCACTATAAGCCCAAAAGAAAAATGAAAAACAAAGCAACAACCAGTGCTTACTTATTTTATAAACACTATTCCTGACGTTACATGTCTATGATCTGAAAAACATGGGAATTGCAGATACGATGACATTTACATGTGCAACCCAAATCTTGAAAGTATCATTCTTAACCTACTCAAGGGTGGGAGGACCAGTCAGGAAGAAACCCCTCCCAATCACTGCTGCTAAGGCTGGCAATACCCACACTAAGGAAGAGAAAAGAAACCTCTCAATCAGGGCTTTTCATAGCTTCAACCTCATGGAGTGGGTATGTTTCATGGAAGACCTGTGTTAAGTTTATACGCATGTTCCATTTCTAGATATGCATTGTGATGGTGCAAGCCATGGTGAGCACAAAGATAAAAGGTGACATCTGTAAATCAGGAAGAAGGTTTTCACCAGGCACCAAATCTGTCACTGCTTATCATAGACTTTCCAGTATTTGGAACTGTTAGAAATAAATTCCATTTATATGCCATCCAGTTTCTGGTACTTTTGTTATAGCATCTTGAGTGAACTAAGATACCAATTCTGCCTCAAACATATTTTTCAGGTTCATCCTAAGCTAGTTGATCATGTTCATGACTTTAAATCACCTTTTCCACTTAATTGGTGCTTGTTTTCACACTGTTTTGTGTATTAACAGCTAACTTGTGTCACAAATAAAATCTGGTGGAGGGCTGTGCACCAATTTCTTACTTGATGAATGAATCAAGTTTGTGCCCAAATATGCATGACACAACTCTAAAAATTTTTAATGTGGATTTTGCACCAATAAGTCTTTTATTTATGTACAGCCACTTATTTAATACTGTTGGGCCCTAAAGATGCAGTATAGACAAAAATGCAATATTTCTGTTCTTTCAAGATGTTTGTGTGGGGAGGACAGTTGATCTCTGCTACTTTTTTGTATGTAAGCATAAACAATGTTTGCTGCACCTAAGTAAATAATTATTTAATTTTATAAACAATTAGAAAAATTCTGAAGAATAGCAATCCTCAGTGGAAACACAAATCGCTAATGAATAACATTTGTTCAGTTATGGAGCACATCTTATAGTTTGGGTTATTTATAAACAGTGTTTCACTTATTTCTCCATCCAACCTTTCTGGTACACTATTATTTCTATACTGGAAAAAATGAAGTCAGTGATTTCCCCCAAGATCCCAGCAAATGAGATGTGAGATTTCAAATCCAAGTTTGTGTAACAACCAAGGCTGTATCCTAAACCATTGCTCCACATCACCTCCCCTGACCCCTGAAATTCTTTCTGCACCATGATTTTCTAAACCCTGCAACTCAAGAAGTTGCTGAAATATAATGAACAGTGATGTCACTAGGGGCAGCCAGCAGATCTAGGTGATTGATGAATTTATCAGTAAATGAGGTCAAGGATTACAAAACAATGTTAGAATCCATTGCATAAAGCTCTAAGCTGTCTGAGAGCTGTGCAAAACGCCAAGGTATGTCATTATTCTATGATGAGACATTTGGTGTCTTGTCAAGTCTCCCCACCCATTTGCCCTGGAACCTCTTTCCTTCAGTGGTGGCTCCCTAGAGACAATCTGAAAACTATGATTTAAAAAAAATTGTCCCAAGGCCTCCTTCGCCTGAGTCATTGTGTGATCTCAAGCCAGTGAGTCACCAACTTGTGACTCAGTTTTCACATCCACCTAGGGTTCAGAATTTGACTTCTGGGATCCTGGGGATGGCTTTATATGGAGGTGAAACAAAGCTAGTGATGCACTGGAGAGCCAGGAATCGGGGGCTGTGCTTTTCTCCTTCATGTTATCCAGCATCTTTTAACCACTCAGAGGTGCTCATGGCTGGGCCAAGAATGAGGAAACTGCGGTGTCCTCACTAGTGAGGCAGCCTCCATTTCTGATGATGCTGGGTGGTGCTGAGTGTGGTTCCTCCACTCTGGGAGGTCCTTTTGGCAGTGGACTGACATTTACTGTGCAGATGAAGTAATCTTCTGTGAAGAAGCATGGATTCACTTCAAACCTGTGCTTTCTCATTTTCACTGATAAAACTGGTTATAGCTTTCTGTTCTCAATCCAGGCTACAAACCCACTACAGTCCTCTAGGTGAATTCCAGAATGAAAACATGACTTGGGATGTGAGCAACAAACTCAGAAGCTTAGCTGATAAGAAATGTGGACTACATATTGGAAATAATTAGGCCTTCAAGAAATCCCCAACCTCTGCTTGCTTATAAACAAGACATAGCTAGCTCAGGTAAGCATCTTGGGGACACCATTCCCAGTCATAGTCACGTTGGTCCCAGGCAGGCTGTCATCAAAAAGGGATATTTGGAATGAGATTCTTTTTTGCCACAGTTCATTTAGACCTTAAGATGATAAATATCAAATCCAAAACTAAGCATGACAGCATATCCCAAGATGCAGATTTTCAAAGAAAAAGGCTGTGTATCTTCAGCCTTGGCCCACAGTCAGATCAAGAATAGTGAAAAACTAGGGAGAAGTTGAGAAGAGATTCCTTTGGAAAGATTTGTTTCTCCCTAGGGGAAGGGGTGGAGGTACCACAGGGAAGCATGAGAAGATGTTTCTTGCAATAAGAAGTACAGAGAACTGGTGCCTGAGTCATGCCTGAGAAAGACTAGGACTGGGATGTGGCTCCTGTTCCTAAGAGGTAGAGGGTGAGAAAGCATGATGTACCATCTGGGTATAGGAAACAGGAGAATATGCTGGGTGAATTTGGACTGCATTCCCAGATAGGTTTTGTTTGTTTGTTTGTTTGTTTGTTTGTTTTATAGTGAGGAGTACAATAATTTGCACAGAAATGAGCTACACCAGAAAGAGACTAACCTTGTGATTGAGTCATCTCAGCTCTTGTTTGAAAATCCCCACTGGGGTAGTAAGTGAATTTTGACAGGAAGACTGGAGATATGCCACTTCTCAATGGCTCAAGTGACACTAGGAATAAAAATATATCTGTAGGGTAAAGAGAACTGTAAGACAGAGACCCCACAAGGGAATGTTGGAAGAACCCATGGTATAGACTCGTGAGAATAGTTCTGCTCTAGCTCACCCAGGGATGGTTTCTTTGGCCAAAGGTCAAGATTCACTCAAAGCTGTCTTGTCCCCTTACTCTTCCTGTCAACCATGATACTGACCATAATGGTTCTGACATAGGAGAAATGAGGGAGGGAGGGAGTAAGGGAGGGAGAGAGAGAAAGAGAGGCAGAGGAGGAGAAAGAGAAAGAATAGAAGAAGGAGGAGGAACCAGGTCAGGAGGAGTCAACAGTAAGTTGCATTTCTGTTATGCTATAAATAATTCTTTTTCAGGACAATAGAAAAGATTTTGCCTCTTTTTAGGAAATTTGTTTTCTTAATTACTAATAAACATCGCGTTTCTCTTTGAGCCTGATCACATCTTATACTTTGCACAGGCCTCTGTGACAGTATATCATCATCTTGTATTATAATTGACTCTTTACCAGTATTTCCATCTTAAAAATGACTTCCTTATGGCAGCAGCTGCATTTTATTTCTGTTAAAATTCCATGTACCCAACACAGTGAGGCACATGGTTTGTACACAATCAAATCTTGTTAAATGAACAACTTAAAGAATGTATGCATGTTGACAGAAAGGATTTGGCAAAGGGCACAAATTGAGACCTGTTGGAGCTTTTTGAACCATACAAACTGGGCTGTACCCATAGCTCCTATGTGTGACTTCAATTGTGTTCCCTGGAGACCTGGGTAGCTCTTCACTTACTTGGTTTTGTTGAGGGAAATCCCAGTTATACCTATGAGACAACATATCCCTGAGAAGGAATAGAAACATTGAAGGGAACAAGTTCTGCATCAGAGCAAATAAAAAATAGGCACTGTGCCACAAATACCCAATTTCAACAGAACCCTCTGTTATACAGGGAACAGTGGGGAAATTGTTCATCTACATCTCTTTCTTGATAGAAATATTCTGACTGAAAAATCAGTGTCAACTTTGATTTCCTGCCCCGGGAGCAAGCTTGGTCAAAAGGCACAAAGTGGGCCTGTATAGTCAGAGGAACTAGGCTGGGCTAAAGGGGACTCTCACACTCATTTTTTTTTTAACTAGTGAAACCCTCTAGCACTAGGGTGGTTAACCTACCCAGTCTCGCCTTGGCCTTGAGCTTCTCAGAGAAATCTATCTCTTGTTGGAACCATAAGAAGACCATAGACTGAAGAGGTAAGGTCAGACCAGGCCCAAGGGTGGGTGGCCCAGTCCTTGGCCCGCTTCTTTGCAAGCAGCAAGCACAGAGAAGCCCTGGAGATGTGGAAGTCTGAGGGTTCAAAGTGGGCAAAAGACTGGCAGAATTCATTCTCCATTGGGTCCCCTTGAAGGGAACAACTAAAATAACCTGGAAAAGACACTTACAGAACAAGCACAAAGCCAGTTGCTGTCTCAAAGCTAATTTTAAGAATGCTCCTTTCTCTCAAAATTTCATCACCATGACTCATGCCAAGATTCTGAAACTCTGAGTCATACTGAGCTCTGGGAGCTAAAGCTAGATGGGAGTTTTACCTAAATAAACCCTGCAAGCCTGGCCTGACATTATGCATACATTAGAAATTTGCTCATTCAGCAATGCACATGCCCTCTCATTTCCACTGTTCACACTGTTGCTCACATGTTCTTGGGTCTGTTGGTGACACTAGACTTCTCTTAGAAGTGAAGACCCCTCCTGTTTTCTTGAACCTCCAGTTAGTATGTTTCTTTTTAAAAATTTATTTTAAAGAGGGAAAAACAAAACACAAGAAAAACAATAAACAAAAGAGACAAATAAACAATGGCAACAAAAAAATCCCCAAATAATGACTATATAGGTTTTCAAAACAAGGTGGTAGAGCTTAACAAAGTTGTTATTTTGGATAGTTATCTTCAAAAGAGTTACTCAGATTACCAGATATAGACACTCAAACTTGATCTAATCCTATCAATGTTATTCCAAGAATAGAATTAGTAATATAATATTCTTAGATATCTTAATCATATATATACAAATTTATACCTTTTTTCTTTTCCCTTCCTTCTTTTTTCTTTTTCCCTATCAGAGTTATTTTTCCCCTTTGGAAGTTTCTTGTACTTTCACAATATTTATTGAAGATTTTGGATCTCATTTACTCTTTCAGTTTCTTATACCATGGAGACAATATAGTATTTTTACATGTAAATTTGATTTATTTCACTTATGAGTGTGGTCTCAAGTTGCATCCATTTACTTATAAAAGCCTCAATGTGATCCTTCTTTGTAGCTAAGTAGTACTCCATTGTATAACAATACCACATCTTTTTTTATCCATTCCTCAGTTGATGGGCATTTGGGTTGTTTCTAAGACTTGGATATTACAAATTGTGCTGCTATAAACATGGGTGCACATATATCACTGTGTGGCATGATGTTTTCAATTCTTCTGGGAATATGCACAGAAATGGATGGCTGGGTCAAATGGGACTTCCAATCCCAGCTTTTTGAGGAACCTCCACACTGATTTCCAGAGTGGTTGCACTCCCACCAATAATGTGGAAGAGTTCCCTTTTCCTCACAGCCTCTCCAGCATTTGTTATTGGTTGTTTTCTAGATCCTGACCATTCTTTCTGGGGTGAGATGGAATCTCAGTGTTGTTTCACCTTGCATTTCTCTAATGACCAGTGATGATAAAATTAAAATGGAAGCAATTCTCCTTAACCCATTCCCGGAAGCAAGTATTACCCTAATACCAAAACCAGAAAAAGACCCAACCAAAAAATAGAACAACAGGCCAATCTCCCTAATGAACATTGATGAAAAAATTGCCAATAAAATACTAGCAAACAGAATGCAGCAAGTCATCAAGAAGATCATATACCATGACCAAGTGAGTTTCATCCTAGCAATGCAGGGATGTAAATCAATAAATCAATAAACACCATATCAACAAAGCCAAAGATAAGAATCACATGATCATTTCAATAGATGTAGAAAAAGCTTTTGATAAAGTCCATCACTCATTCATAAGAACCCTTCAGAAAATTGGAATAGATTGCCTTTACCTAAATCTATAAAAGCTACCTATGACTAACCAACAGTTAGAATCATATTAAATGGTCAAAAACTGAAAGCTTTCACTCTAAAATTAGGAACACGACAAGGTCATCCACTATCACTACTCCTACTTAATATAGTGCTGGAAACATTAGCCAGAGCAATTAGACAAGAGAGAGAAATAAAAGGAATAAAGATAGGAAAGGAAGAAGTTAAATTATCATTACTTGCAGATGACATGATACTCTACATAGAAGACCCTAAAACTCCATTGAAAGACTTCTAGATATAATAACCAAGTTTAGTAATGTAGCCGTATACAAAGTCAACACTCAAAAATCAATAGCATTCCTGTACATGAAGAACAAACTTACAGAGAAATAAGAAAAATCATGCCCTTTACAATAGCATACAAAAAATTAAACACTTAGAAATCAATCTAACAGAGGAAGTAAAAGATTTATGCAGTCAAAATTACAGTAATTTAAAAGAAGAAATAGTAGAGGATATCAGAAAATGGAAAGTTATTCCTTTTCACAAATAGGAAGAACAAACATTGTGAAAATGGCCATTCTCCCAAAATTGTTATACAGATTTAATGCAATTCCAATAAAAATACCATTAGCATACCTCACAGAGCTAGAGAAATCATTCCTAAAATTCATGTGGAACCAGAAGAGACCTAGAATAGCAAAGTCATTTCTGGGCAACAAAGGTAAGGCAGGAGGCATCACAATTCCAGACTTGAAGTTATACTACAAAGCTACTGTGATAAAATCAGAATGATACTGGAATAAAAACAGACCTGAAGATCAGTGGAATAGATTAGAAGATACAATCACAACTAGAAACACACTCAGTCACCTTATCTTTGACAAAGGAGCCAAACACCTTCACTCGAAGAAAGACAGTCTCTATAATAAGTGGTGCTAGAAAAACTGGCTTTCCCCATGCTGAAAACTAAAACTAGACCCATGCCTATCACCATGCACTCAACTAAAGTAAAAATGAATCAAAGTTTTAAATACTAAAACAGAAACAGTAAATCTTCTGGAAGACAAAGTAGGTAGAAATCTTAAAGATATAGTAGGGAATTCAAGAACAAAAATCAAACTAGGAAAGATTTCCTAGAATCAACAACTAGGATCTCATCTTATTAAAAAGTTTTTGCATATCAAATGAAATCTCCAACAGAGTAAAAAGAAAACCAACGAATTGGGGGAAAAAAAATCTTAGTCAACTGTCCCTCAGACAAAGGACTTCATTCTAGACCATATAAAGAATTAAAAATATCAGGTCCCCCAAATTCAAAGACCTAATCCAAAAATGGGCACCTGAGATGAATGCTCACTTCTCAGCTAAAGAAATAAAAATGGCAAATAAAGAGTTAATATGTTTCTTCATCTTTTCTGCTGTTTTGTTCCTTTTTCAGGTCTAATCAGCACTGCTGAGAGCTTTTCTAATACTTGCAACAAGAACAGGTGTGATGACAAAGCACACATTTCAAGAGTGACATACAGTCCCCTTCTCTAAATGTCAATCAGGCAAAATGACATCGAAATTTAGACATTAGAATGTCAGAGCTGGAAGTGTCCTTAATCCATATCATTCATCCTCCCTGGCACTGTACAGACAAGAATTCCAAGACTCAGGGATTTTGAACTGCAATAGGGTAACACAGCTAATTAGGAAGAGAGTCTACATAAGAATTCAGGGTTTTCTCACATTTCCATCTTAACTAAATTGCTTTTGTTCTTATTCACTAGATGCTTGGCTAATCCTAAGGATTATCCTACAAAACCAATGTCATTTTCAGGGAAGTCATTCTTTGGGGACTTGTAGGAAAATGTGAAGGTAATGTTTAAACTGGTCATTTGCCCCTTGGTGTCCTTTGAGGTCCATAACAGTGATCTGAGAAAGTAAACTGCCACACCTATGGAGCCAAGAAATCTGGTGATAGGAGGTGGAAAGTTGGCACTGTCCAGAGGCCTGAAGGAAGGGTCACAATCTATCCCATGTGATGCAGTAGCGAGGAAACCAAAGCAACAGAAATAAGAACAAGGCTCATGAAAATGGTGGCCTATTGGTATCCTTGGGGCACATTGTATATGTTGTCATTATTGCAAAGGAAGAGGAGATTAGAACATAGTCAAAGTAAAACAATTTTGGCATTTGGCTGTTGAATTCAGAAGTTCAGGAGTTGCAAGAGGCCCATGAACTCAGAGATCAGGTGGAAAGGATTGTTGGGATACAGAGCTTATAGTATCCAAAAGATAGGTTCCACAGCGCAGCTGCGATCCTGTCAGGATCCCAGGTGGCCAGCCCAGTGCTCTGTTCTTGTTGGTTCTATGTCTCTGTCTTTGGTCTCCTAATGTTTTCCTATCTGAGCCTCCCTCATCTTTACAGATACTTTCTCTTGGCATCTGCTTCTTTCAGTCCATCTTCTCTCTGCTGTGTGTAGTTCTCTTCATTTTTGTTTGCACAAGGCCAGTGTGAAAACATCTGTATTGAATCTACCTCACCAATCTTCACTTCAGCGTCTGTAATGAGATGACTATAATCTTTTCAGATTCCAAAGCCCTAAGAAGTGAACTGAGTTGGTTCAAATTATATTTCTGAGCTTGGCCACGCATGTGGCCATGAGCATCCCTGTGGATTAGTAGCTCTTGTACCAGATATTCTAGCTTTTTCCAATCAGATGTGGTCACGAGTGCAGGACATTCAGGACACAGCCAGCAGGGAGGGAAGCCACTATAGTCCAGTGGTGGTGAACCTATGGCATGTGTGCTACAGTGGGCTGTTTGTATTCTTGAAAATTCTAAAAGATTCAACACGACTGATACAGACTATGGAGAAAGAGATTCCAGCTTTGCCACTTGTAAAACTTGTGACTTTGGGCAAGGCTCCTCACACTTCACAGCCTTATGTTCTTCATCTATTCATAAAGTTGTTAAGTAGATACACATATACATAGTGAACTGATGCCCTACACATGGCACATACCCAACAAATAATTACTATTAGCAACTAGTATTGATTCAAGAGAATATGAGTCTTGGGTACTCACAGCCTGTCTTGATCTATTCCCCTTTGAATTTTTCTCTTTTGTCCTTCTCCATTTGGAATACTTTTTTTTTTTCTTCTCTTGATGTTTCTTAACTTCCCCCTTGTTATCAGCACAGTAATGCAGTGCTTAAGGATTTCACAACAGGTTGCTGGCAGGGGGGCAATGTTTTCCATTTGGATGTGACTTGCTCTCCTCTGCTGTTGTCATTAGCATTAAAAATAGAGGGTGTGGTTTACTCTACTGAATAGTGCTGTGATCTGTGCTTTTTAAAACTGCTCCAGCAAAGGAAAGAAGTTGTCTATGATGACACTGCTGGTTTTTATAACATAGATATGAAGCTCTTTGTTATTGTTTGGTACAGATCCTAAGTTTCCCTCAAGAAGCCCAGGAGGAGTTGAGAGCCAGTTAAAGAATGCAGAGATATATTTAGCAAAAAGCAAAAATTACTCCAGATGCCAGAAATTGTTTTACACAAGGACTTTGCCAAACATACAGTCTTTTCTCCCTCCCCTACTCTCTTCTCTGCCTAGAAAGATGAATGGGTGAAACATGTATGAGAATGTGAGCATGAGAAATGGTCTAGGGGAGAAATAGTTTAGTGCAATCTTGAGAAATTACAGAAAGTTACAAATGTGAGAAGGCGTCAACAGATGGAGGTCAAGTTCTAACAGAGCCTTGGTGAAGGTTGGCCTGTTCCAGGTTACACTATGGAGCTGTGATACATAAACAGGGAGAATCCTGTGGGGGAAAATGAACTCTTCTGCACTGTTAGCGGGAGTGTAGACTGGTATAACCACTGTGGAGGTCAGTCTGGAGATTCCTCAAAAAGCTGGGATTGGAATTCCCATTTGGCCCAGCTATTCCACTCCTAGGCATATTCCCAGAAGAACTGAAAACATCTTACCACAGTGATATATGTGCCCCCATGTTTATAGTGGCACAATTTGTAATAGCCAGATCTTGGAAACAACCTAAGTGCCCATCAACTGAAGAATGGACAAAAAATTGTGGTACTTTTATACAATGGAGTACTACTCAGCTATAAAGAATGATCAGATTGAGATATTTATAAATAAATGGATGCAACTTGAGTCCATACTCATAGGCGAAATAAATAAAACTCACATGTATAAACACCGTAGTTTCCCTAGTGTAAGAAATGGTAAGAGTACATAAGATTTTATGGTAATCATGGTTCCCCACTATATTGCTTTGAAGTCTTATAATGTTTTCATTCATTGGTTGGAATGGTTTTATTCTGTTTTGTTTGATCTTATTATGTGTGATGGTATGAACAGCTACTTTGAAGAAAACAAGACAATATGGCAGCCATTGTTGATTTAACATCATTTTGCTTTGAAATCCTAACATGCTTTTGTTCTTTTATTACCATTGGTTCTATCATGTTGTGTCTTATTGGATTTTAATATGTATGATAATATAAACAAAATTTTTATGGAAAATGAGATATGATAGTAGTCATTGTTTATCTTCTGTTATTTGGGTCAGAATGCCTTATAATGCTTTCATTTTATTGAATGGCTTTATTCTACTTTGTTATGTTTGAAATTATTGTGTGTGAAGCTATGCTCAACTGTTTCAAAGAAAGAGATATTATGGTAGCTACTGTTAATATCCAATTGTCTTGTTGTGAAGTGCTGTGTTGCTTACATTGTTCTGTTCAGATCTTCTTTGTTCTGTTCTATTTTGTTTTATTCTCTGTGAAATAATAAATAAACAGGGATAATCTGCAGTAAAATTTAGATCATTTCAAAAATTGCATTAAAAAGTATGCCAGAGCTTGAACTGGCTTAATGTGTATGTGACTTATTTATTTGCACAAGCTCCCATATTCAGAAAAGCCTCATGCTTGGCTTAATGTTCTGAAGCTTGCCATTATGAAATTTCTAATCACTTTTGAACAAGAAACTTTACATTTTAATTTTGCTTTGGGCCCTAAAATTATGTTAGTAGTATTTGCCAGAGAGAATTTAACCAACTGTTTGTATTCAGAAATTAAAATCTCCAAGAAAAAATGAGAAAAAGATGGAAGAATGATCTGTCTTGGTTACCAGAGGGCAAAGGAAGCCATCAAGTGATTTTGGAGCCTAAAAGAAGTCAGAAGAGGTCAAGAATGGAGCTGCAGCAGCAATTGGCTGTTCCCAATGGACCTGAGCCCTGAAATGTGTCTGGGATGACACTGTGCACTGACCCAAGGAAAGGTACCCTTGGGGCAAGTGTCAGTTCTTACTTAATCATCTGTGGCTACATGAAGAGGGTCTCCTGGACAAAACCACAAGAAGTGGGAAGAGCCTTAGAGACAAAGTACAAGAAAAGAATGGTCCTGGACACAAACAGACATAGATTCCTAGCCTTGCTATTTATAGGTGCTGTGAATTAAGGCTTCTGACTTCTGAGAACCTTAGTTTCTTCATCTGTAGAATGGTGAAACAATACCTATTCATGATGTTGATGCAAAATTTAGATGAGCTCAGTATATAAAATTACTACTATTTTATCTGACATTACTTATAATTTCTGTTATAATTTAGTGTTGATTTAAGGGAACTAAGATTAAGAAAAGTGGGTTTTTATCTCACTGACCTTGACCTGGTTCAAACTATGTTTCTGAGCTTCAGTATTCTCATAGGTAGCAGAGATAGAAAACTCCACTGCCATACAAAGTATCTAGCACATATAGTAACTAATCACTAAATGAAAGATCAGTGAGTCAATAAAGTTGTATGTCCTCTCTGCTCTGCAATAAGGGATTAGAAAGCTATTTGCGAAGCTGCAAAGGGCTTTGTGATTATAATAGTTACCATTTTCTGACTTCAGAAAATCAGATTTATTTTCAAAGGGTGGATAGGTATCAAATGTGTTTGAGATCACCTCACCCTGAAAACAAAATAAATTTCTGAGTACTTTTCCACTTAGGAATATGAGTCAATCTTTTGTTACTGGTATCATCACATAGGTAACTATTCCTAGTGTAACAAAAACTGAGTTGGGAGTTTTCATTGCTTCCTCCAACCACAGACTTTTCCTCCTAGCACAAAAGGAAATGCTGTTATCACATGGGTTACCACAAATCAAAAAGTGTAATTAATGACAAGACATTCAATATTCACACACCTACATTAGATGGGTTCAGAGAATGCCATTTCTTTTCAATATAGGTCATGAAGCATGAAGAGTACTTAGGCAGAAAAAAATAATCTCATTCATTAGCCTCAGAGATGATGCCAAGAGAGGAAATGCTTTATGTGCAAATGAAATAAGACACATACTTTTCTTGTCTGAGTTTACATATTCCACACTGGTTAAAAGGAAACCCGTGTTAACACCATATCTAGTACCTTAAATGAAAAGATTTCCATGCTTCAAGAGTGGAAGACAGATTTAAGATGAGTCTTATAAAACTGGAGATGCCTAGGGATTGAGTAGGGTCTTAATTCACTGTAATTCATATTTTCTGCCTTGACTGAGACTGCAATATGCTTAACAATTACTACTAATGAACGCCTGGATTCACCCCCACCAAAAGATCTGTGCTTCTCTTTCCATTGCATAGACCATGTCTTTCAGCCCTAGCATTAGATGCAGCTGTATAGATGAGCTCTCAAAATGAATTGGGAGTGGCAGTTATGTATGTATATCTTCTTTGGAAAATGTAAATGCAAATCCTTTGCTAATTTTTATTTGGGTTGTATTTCTATTGTTGAATTGTAATCGTTTTTTTTTTATATATCCTGGTTATTAGTTCCTTAACAGATGTATGATTTACACGTACTTTCTCCCATTTTATAAGTTATTTTTTTCTTTCTTTCTTTCTTTCTTTGGTACCTTGGATCAAACTCATGACTTCATGCTTACCAAGAAGGCACTTGAGTCACTGAGCTAAATCCCCTGCCTTACTTGCTTGATAATATTCTATGGATACATGAACTTTTTAATTTATGAAATCAAATTTATCTATTTTTTTGTTGTATGTACTTTTGTTGTCATATGTCAAAGTCATCTTTGTGCAATTCAAGCTTACAAAATTTGTACCTATGTTTTATTCTAAAAATGTCATAGGACACAATGGATCAAGAAATAAAGTCCAATAGTAAGCTGTACGCAAGAAATACATTTAATTCAAAAAGTAATTCATAGATTAAAAATCAAAGGTTGTAAAACAATGTTCTGTGCAACAGGAATTGGAAACAAGCAGGAATAGCTATGGTATGTTTCGATAAAGTGAGTATCAAACCAAAACTGACCAGAAGAGGCAAATCACAACATACTGGTTAAGGGAACAATTCAGTAGGAAGAGATAAGATTTATAAACATATATGCATTTAATAATGATGCATCCAACCTCATAAAACAAACATACTTGATAGAAAATATCAGATAAACATCAATACAATTATAGCAGAGGACTTAAATGCCCCACTATCACAAATAGACAGATCTAGACAAAAAATCAACAAAAAAGTATTAGTTTTACCAAGATTTTAAACAAATGGACTAAATAGATATCTACAGAGTGCTACACCAAACAATGGGAGAATATAAATTCCTCTCAGCAAAATATGGAACTTTCTCTGAAATAGACCATCTACCAGTTAATACAGTATACTTAAATAAGTGAAAAATAATCGTAATTACATAGCACAACAAAACTAGAATTCAATGGAAAAAGACACTACAGACATTTTACAAATGAATAGAATTTAAATAATATACTCTTGAATAATCAATAGGTCACAGAAGAAATCAGAGGAGAAACAAGATAGATCCTAGAATTAAACAGTAATGACAGTATAATGTACATGAACTTATGAGACATAAACAAAGTAGTCAGAATTTTACAGCTCTGAGTGCCCACATAACAAAAACAAAGTGAACTCAAGTACATAACCTAATTTTACACCTCAAGGTCCTAGAAAACAAGAACAATCAAAATCCAAAGCTAGCACAAGGAAATAAATTATAAAGATCAGCACAGCACTCAATGAGATAGACTTTAAAAAATATGAAGAACCAATGAATTGAAGAGCTGATTCTTCTAAAGACTAAACAAAATAGACAAACACTTAACCAATTGAATCCCCCCAAAAGGAAAACAATATTAGAGCAACTGTGTTTGAAAAAGGTGAAAACACAACAAACACTGCTGAAATACGGAAGATTATTAGGAACTACTCACAAGCTTGTACCCCAAGAACTTTGAGAGTTCAGATGAAATAGATTCCTACATGCATATGAATTACAAATACTGAACCAAGAAACTATAAAAACCCTTAATAATCCAATAACAGGCAAAAATACTGAAACAATAAAAAAAAACCTTGCCAATTTAGAAAAGCCCAGGACCTGATGGTTTCATTGTCAAAGTCTACAAGAACTTCTGGGAAGATCTAATGCCAATACTCCTCAGTCTTTAATGATACTGAAAGTTAAGGAGTGCTTCCAAAATCATTCCTGGATGCTATCATTACCCTGATTCCCAAGAATTCAAAGAAAGATAACTACAAGCTGATCTCTTTAATGAACATTGGTGCAAAAATCCTCAGGAAGGTATTGGTAAACAGAATGCAACAAGTCATCAAAAATATACATCATGACCAAACAGAGTTTATCCCAAGGATATAAAGATGGTTCAAGATTTGCAAAATAAGAAATGCAGTTCATCACATAAACAAAAATTAGGGCAAAAAAACACATGACCATCCCAAACAGAAAAAGCCTTTAACAAAATCCAACATCAATTCATAAAATTCTTGAAGCAGAAGGATTTTTTTTATCAACATGATAAATGCCTTTTATGACAAATATACTTCCAAGATCATATTAAATATATTTCTATTGTACCACCACCACACTACCTTGATTGCTGTTTGGAGTGAGTTGATGTTTTTCATTTTGTCTTGTCTTTTCTTTTTGTTTGTCTTTCTTTGTATCTTTCTTTCTGTCTTTCCTTTTTATACTGGGGATTGAATGTAGTATGTTTTGAAGTTAGGAAGTTTGAATCCTTTGGTTTTGTTCTTTTTTTTAAAAGATGCTTTGGTGTCTATGGATCTTTGTATTTCTATTTGAAGTTTAGAAATAACTTGTTAAATTCTGTCTTTTAGAAAATCCACCTAAGATTTTATTAGGATTAACTGAATGACTCCATAAACCAATTTGAGAAGTACTGTCACCTTAAAAATACTAAATCTTCAGTCTATAAAGTAGGAAGTCCTCTCATTTATTTAGGTCTTCTTTTGATTTTTCAACACTGTTTTATAACTGTCATATATATTTCCTGCATATTTTGATTAAACATACACTAGCATATTCTATTTTTCTAATACTATTATAAATGTAATTGTTTCTATAATCTTTGTTTGTTTGCTTGTTTTCTTTCCTTTTCTTTATTGTTTTGGTACCGGGAATCAAACTCATGACCTTGTGCTTGCTAGGCAGGCACTGGGCTATATTCCTAGCATAATTTAACTTTAATATTATTCCTATTTGGTATATGGGAACACAATTGATCTTTGTGTTCCCTTATACTTTCATCTTGAATCCTGAAACCTTGCTGAACTTACTTATTGCCTGTGATAGTGATTTCACTTTTTTTTAATAGTTTTTAGAGATTTGTATATAAAAGTTCATTTCATCTGAGAGTGAAACACCTTTGCTTTATTCTTTCTAATCTGGATGGCTCTGATTTTTTTTTCCTAATTCTTATGGCTAGATCCCCCAATAGAATGTTGAGTAAAAGAGCAAGAGTGGACATTCTTGCCTTGTTTTTATCATCTTAGAGGAACAGTCTTCGGTCTTTCACTAGTAAGGAAGATAGTTAAGGATTTTACACAGCTGCCATGCATCAGTTTGGAGGTTTCCTTCTGTTCCTAGCTTACAGAATATCTCTACATGAAAGTGCTCAATTTTGTCAAATATGTTTCCTGCTTCTATTGAAATGAACATGTACTTGTTAATTTATAATATGGTGTGTTGTTGCATTGTTTAATTTTTGTTGACTCATAATTGCATTCCGGGCATAAATTCCAATTGGTCATGGTTTATAATCCACTTTATATATTTCTAGATTCAGTTTCGCAATGTTTTGTTAAGGAATCTTAAATTGGATTACAGTTTTCTCTGGTTATGTCTTTTTGTTTGTTTTGTTTTGTTTTAATATGAGGATATATGGGTTTCAAAAATGAATTAAGAAGTATTCTTTACTTCTTAGATGAGTTTGTTAAGGATTAGTATTAATTCTTCCTTAAAGAAGTTTTGGCACTGGTGATTCTATTCAGTTTAGAATTTTTTCTTAGGGGATATTTTTGATTACTAATAATCTCTTTGTTATAGACTTATTTGGGTTTTTTATTATTCACTTTGAGTTAGTTTCTGTAGTTTGTGGCTTTGGAATTTGTTTACTCCACATAAGCATTATTTGTTTATATACAATTGTTCATAGTATTTCTTTATAATTCCTTTTATTCTATAAACTTGACAATAATATTCCCTTTTTCATTCTCAATTGTAGTAATTTATTCCCTCTGTGTCATTGTCTGTCTCTGTCTTTGTCTTTTTCTCTCTTTCTCTGTCTCTTTATCTCTCTTTCCCCTCTCTCCTTCCTTCCCTTCCTCCCTTCATGATCAGTCTACCTAAAGGCTTGTCAATTTGTTGTTATTTCAAAGAAGCAGAGTTTTCCTATTTGTTTTTGGTTTTCTATTTAATTTGTTTTGACCTGATCTTTGTTTTCTTCATTCTGCCTGCTTTGGGTTTACTTTGTTCTTGACTTGAGGAAAGGTTCAGATTATAATGTGAACCCTGCAATAAGAAACAAAAGATTAGAATTCAAACTGCTTCATCGAAATCTGAAGATGGGAAAGCAGGACATAAGTGAAGAGGAGGTAATCAGTATTGTTGAAAGAAATAACATCCTGTGAAAGTGTTCTGTGGTGGTCTCAGCTGTAAGATACTCACATGTTTTGTTTTATTCCATTGAAAGCATTTCAGTCAAAACTAACACCATATGTCACAAGTAAATGGGAAAATAATGTAGCAATGTCTGAAAAAAGAAAGGAAGTTAGTTATCCTTGCTTCTTTAAGTCTTCTTTTATCTTTCTTTCTGTAAAATAATATCCATATCAGAATATAAAGAAGGGAAAAGGAGATGATTTTATGTATGTATATATATATATATATATACAATATATATATATTCTTTTTACATACAATATATATATATATATTCTTTTTACATGAAATCATAAAATGTCTGTATCACTTCATTGCCTACAGAGTTTTTTTTTTTACATAAAAGGGTGGTTCTAGGAAATAGAGGTTTGAATAATTTAAGTTTTATTGGTCATATATTCTGGGGCATATAATAGAAATTACACTACTGGTTTTATGCACATTGTTTCTTAGCAAGAAGCTTCAGTAGTTGCTCCCATCAGCAATTCATGTCTGAATTTGCAGACATGTCATTTCCAGGAGTATGCAAATATAAAGATAGTCAACAGTATTTTAATTCTTTCAAAGTGTCAAGCATTGTTGTAAGTATTTGACATGAAAGAACACATTAAATCTTTATAAAAATTCTATGAGGTAATACTACCATTTTGTAGTGAAGAAACAAGCTACAAAGACACTAGGTAATTTGCCCAATGTCACACTACCAGAAAATGGCAAAGCAGAGAACTTGACCCAGATTTGCAGCCCCAGTGTCACAGAGTTGGCAAAAATGGCTATGGTGGAAAAAAAAAAGGAACAAAGTTCGGAGAACACAAATACAGAATGGAATATAAATTTCTCATCAGGATACAGAGGCTGCTTTCTGCTTTCTAGCCTCAATTCTGGACCTTCATCTCATGTCTCACTGGACTATGAGCCAACTGCTGACTGTGTCAGGGTCCACTGAGGCCGGAGTTGTTTGTTGTAGCACCTGTTCATTGTTCAGGCTCTCAGCACCATATGACCCAGAGCCTGGTCTCTCATTCACTGTTGTAGGCAGAGCTTGTGACACAGACCCCACATGAAGCCTTTTACAGTCACATCGGAGATTATTAGGGCCAGAAGAAATTTTAGAAGTAATTCAGAGAAATTTAGAAAAGTTCTAGGGAAAAAAGATGCAGAAGCCTACAGAAAAGGTCCATCACTGAAAGCCACACATCAAATCACACACAGAGAGGACCAAAACCACCCTGTTTCTAGGCTATAGCTTTTGCTTACACATGTGACTTGAAGGCCCCTTGTCCTTTTACTCACTGCAGAAAAAGTAATTCATGCACAGCTATCAGGGGCTTTAGTTGCCAATTTTGGTGATTTTATGTACTTCAGGGTAATCCATAAACTCCAGAGGGGGCCTGGATGTTGAAGCTGTCTCTAAAGTGCTGTATCTCACTGTTGTTTTTGGAGTAAATCCAGCAATCGCAGAGTTAATGTACACTGGAATGAATCCATTATGCTTTGAGGATATTAAGAACCATTTGCTCACATCAAGCAGAAAATCTTTACACAAAGTAAGAGAGTTGCCCAACGATATGTGAGGACTTACAGGAAAGGGATTAAGCTTCAGGTATTCATCAACCGATTTTGTGTGATGGCAAATCATCCACACTACCCCTGTAGTAATGACACCATTCAATTATTTGGCAAACTGATTGAGAGTCCATTCTGGGTCAGGCAGACATAGGGAATTCAAAGGACTAAGCACAGCATGTCACACAGACACCTAGCTGCAATTGTGTGATGTGGGGGACCAGGTATGTAGTTCAGCATCTCAGCATCTGCCTGGTAAAAGCAAGGTCCTGAGTTGGACTCCAGGGGGGAAAAAAGGAAAAGAAAAAGAAAGAAAAGAAAAGGAGTGTGATGAGGCAAAAGTAGGATCCAGAGGAAAGAGCTATTCTCTTTTAGTCTACACTATCACCTGGTTTGAATTCTTTCTCTCCGATTTTCTAGCTCTGAGACCATCAGCAAGTTACTTAGCAGATCTTGTTCCAGCTGGCTTGGCTTTAAAATGGGAGACATGTGGAATAACAGTACCTACTACACAGTATTAATATGAAGATTAAATCAAATAATTTGCAAAGCAGTTAGAATTGTGGTAGTCAGTAGTGGTCATCAAGGAGCTTGCTCATTGTCAGACATCAAGTTTCCTATTCTAGTCCTGCCTCTACACTAGGCATTTTTCTCCAATCAGAGACTTATTTTCCTGAATTTCCTGAAGGACTCATCTCCTGGGTAGCAGGGTATTTGACTAGAAATTAAAAGTACCTTTTGTTTCTCTTTGGTAAAGAATTTACCAGAAAACAGCATTGGTCTCATAGAGGATAGCCTCAAATCAAGAGGTGTGTGCAGGCACCTCTATCCGTCTCATATGCAGCACCTTAATTTGCCAGTACTGCTGCTGTTAAAAAAAAAAAAAAGGACCACAGACCTAGATACTTAAAAAATAAGTCTTTAGTTTCAAAGTTCTGGAGGCTGAAAAACCAACATCAATGTGCTGAAAGGGTTGGTCCTTTCTGAGGGTTATGAGGAAAGGATCTATTTTCATAATATATATCCCTGACTTGTAGATGGCAGTCTTCTATGTTTCCTTACATTGTATTCCCTCTATATATGTCTGTTTATAAAATTTCTCTTTTTTATACAATGTGTTAGTTAAATTTCCAGCACTATAACAAATACCCAAGATAATGAACTTATAAAGATAAAAGGTTTATTTTGGCAGTTTTGGAGATTTCAGTCTCTGATTAGCCATGTCACTTTTGGATCCATGACTTGGCATGGTAGAAATGCATGGTGGAGCAAAACCACTTACCTCACATCCTGGAAGAGAAAGAGAGAAAGAGCTACTAACTTTTCTGGTATGACTTCAGCAATGTAAAGACTCCACTCAGACTTACCTAAAATATTAATTATAGAAAGATTTTGTCAACTCTGACTTGAATAAGTCTTATTGGAACAATATAGTTGAGGCTTAATTGTTCTTTTTAGGCTGTACTTTGGCAACATTCCACAAATTTGATAAATAGTACAAATATTACTCATTTACAAGTACTCTGTAATTTATTTTTGATCTGAATTTTAAAAATAGAATTGTCTTTTGGTGCTATATGTTTGCTACTAATAAATACTATTATATCATGGTTAGTGCATGTGATGATATGATGTTATTTGGGGAATTTATTAAGTATTTTTTTCTGGCCAAATAAATTTGTTGTAAATGATTTGTAAAAATTTTTAAAACTATTTTATTTTCTTAATAAGTTTTTTCACTACGTCTGCCTCTCTCTTTACATTTATGATAAATATTACTAATGATGTTATTCAGATCCTTTAGAATCTTACTTTCTGTTTTTTAACTTGATCATTTCTGAGATATGTTAACTTTGTCTTCAAAATTATGAATTTGTTAATGTTTTGTCATGTCCTTGATATTTTCTTCATACATTTTAAAACTATGTCATTGGTGAATTATATTTTCAATAAACATATAATATCTTTATTCCTTCTAATGCATTTTATAAAAATGCACTTTGATATTAATAATTTTACACCTGCTTTCATTTAGTTTTCATTTGTTAATTATGTTTCATAACACTTCTAGTTTTTAAATTTTTCTGATTGTTTTAGGAGTGTCTTTGGATCTCTTTAAATCAAGGTCTTTGTCTTTTTACAGAGAGTGTTAAATTGTTCATGTTTATTATCATTACAAACATGTTGGGATTTAAAAAAATATTTTCATTTGTTTTCTCTTTAAATTGCTTTTTGTTTTCAGTTTTTCTGTTCTGCTTTTAATTAAATTGTGGTGTTTTTCATCATTTCCTTTCCTTTCATTTTTCTTTTAGTGGTTTCATCTTTGTTCTTTAGAGTTACAAAAAGGTAACAGACTCCAATTATCTTTCTCTTGGTGATAGAAATTAACATGACATATCACTTTTATACTATATAAGCCTCTGTCAATAAAAGCTGTCTCTTGAGATCATAATATGAAATGAAATAAATCAGACACACAAGCTTAAATAGCACATGCTTTCTTTTACACGAGAAACACAAAATATAAGTAAAGAGCACAATGAAAGATAATAGGAAGCAGGGAGACCTTTTTAAATGAAAAGAGGATTAAGAGATGAAGGGAAGAGGGAGGGAGAGGAGAGGAAGGGGATGGAAAAAAAGGAATTGAAAGGAAAAATGGAAATAGAGATTTTGCAAATGAGAAATGACTTAAGGGTGGGAAGGAGCTGGGGAGATGGGAAGGGGAGGGCATGAAAAAGGAATTCAGATGTCTCCACTCCCCACCATAAATGTAATCATTGCACACTAATAAAAATTTAAAAATTAAAATAAAAAAGAATGATCAGTTGGGAAAATAAGACTTCTGAGTACTAATCAGGTGGAAACTCACATTATACACTATAAAAATAAGATGTGATCATATTTGTGTGTCAAGCTGAATAATTATTACATGTAAAGTAGAAGTAATAATTTGATCTGCTCACCCTCTATCATGGGGATAAAAAGTTTAAAAGAGTAAAAAGGCTAGTTCTATTCTGTTGGTATTTATATAAAGTTAGTTATAGTTATAGTTCATATTTATATGAAGTTATTAGTTACATGAACTAATCACCAAGCCTTTATCCTTATCTATGTACTAGACAAGATTGAATTTCTGGGCACAGGAAAACAAGCCATTATTTTTCTGTGAGGAAATTTTCTGTTTAGGAGCTGATCCAGGTTCGTTGGAGTCTGATGATTGTACAGTTTGGGGGAAAGAAGCTCTTTAAGAAAATGAAGACAAAACTACAAATTGAAAAGTAGAAACACTGGCTTTCTGCTAAATCTACTTTTGATCAAGGGTTCATCTTTGGGACGAAGGAAACTATTTGGACTCTTTGGGGGTGTGTTGACAATAATGACACTTGGATTTGTTTTGTAGCATGCTTCTCAGGATGCAGCACATCCAAATATCCATAACACATCCTTTACTGTGAATTTTATTCAACCTTATCAGTTACAAAGTTTTTAGAAACTTGTATTTTTGCAAGTGATCAAGAAGAGTGATTTGTGGAGTGTTTCAGGGACCTCAGAACACAAGTCTTCCCTGGGATGGGTATCAGTCCTCAAAAGAACAAGATTGTCACTTCATTTGGAGTGTGAGTAATATGAACCACCAGGACAGTGTCTGAGGTCCTCCTTCTGTACAGGGTACGGTGCTTTACTATGGGTGTCAAGCATGTCCCCACAAGTATTCATGTGTTAATCAACTCGAATTCTATACTAAAGGCAGTGATTCACCTTGAGGGCAGACTGTGTTGTTGGTGCTTGCAGAAATTTAAATGGGTGACTTGGAATCCAGCACCTTGAATTTAGAAGAAAAAATTCATAAATAAGAAGCATGTTTGTCTCTTTTACCAAAGAAAATAGGATTAATCATTGTAAAAACAGAAGAGACCTACGATGACTGGCAGCAAAGGAATGTCTGGGGGAGACAGTGATTTGTTAATTTATTCAGTAACTTCACTTCTTTTCAATTTCTTGTCTAAGAATTTCAATTGGCATTATATGTGCTTAGTTATTTGTCATGCATAGTTGAAGACTTTACATGTTCCAGGTATTGATGGGAGCCATAGCTGCACAGAAGCTAAGAAATAGGTTTTGTCTCATAAGGAGAATCCAAAGGAGATGGGACCCCAAGAGGTGCTTAGCTATTGAGACAAATAGGATTAGATTATTAAATAAACTCATAATTTGGAGGATTCTAAAAACATAAAAGTGTAGTTAGGTTTCTTTTTTTCTTTTAGAGCAAGAGGATTATGTAGAGATTATGGACTCAAGATTTAGAGATTAGCGTAAATTCAGGCTTGAATCTTAACTTTCTCACTAATCACCAGTGTGACCCTGAGTAAACAGCTCAATATTTGTGTGCCTTTTTCCTCATTTGTAATAAGTTCAAGGATAACATTTACTTTAAAGTGTTGTTGTAAAGTTACAAGAGATATTTACAAAGCATTTAGTAAAATATGTTATATATTATAAAGCATTTAGTAAGATATGTTGCATATTAAAAGCATTTTGAGTTGCAAAGAGTTTTCAAGGCTGAGGGAGAATAGGGAATTTGGAGAGAGTGAAATTTTGTGTGAGGATTGTTGAGGGCCATGTGATGTACTTGGGGTGGAAGTGAGAATGAATGGGTGGATGGATGGGTGGGTGGATGGATAGATGAAGGCAGGATAATAATAATGGGGCAGAAGAAGGGTTAGCTCATATTCTGTTGTTCTAACTGGCCTTGGCAAAACTGGTGTCATATAATATAGAAAATAGGCAAGATGTGACCAAGCACTGATGTGAGAATTTTCTTTCCAATTTTGTACTATTCACTGTGTATGCCTCTGGCACAGTGAGATATAAACACATCAGGGCTTTGGGTTTAAAGATACAGATTCAAACAGAGAAAGTGGGATTTTAAGGATAGAATATTAACAGTGGAAGAATATTTAGGTGCCTTGGGAAAATGGGTATCAGTGAGGAGGTTGAGGAAGTAGGACGAGTTAGACTTGTTCCTGAATACAGATGAAACACAGGAATTATACAAAATATCCAGGAGTATCTTTGAGAAAGAGATCCTGCAGATGGGGTTGTGAGCTTGCAAAATTTGAGTATTAATAAGAACACGTTTATTCCCTCATGTTACTGGGACCAGGGACATTTAAATTCCACACAGTTTCAATTTGGTAAATTTTTTCCCTTTTAATGATTCTGCCATGAATTTTAATCATCTTGCTCATTTCTTTCAGTGATACTTTTAAAAAGAAGAGAACTAATAACCTAAATGTCTTACCAGGTATTACCTTAGGTTGTTAGGTTTAGTCACACATTATTCATTTTTAGGATACTCTATAATCAGTTTCTCTCTCTCTCTCTCTCTCTCTCTCTCTCTCTCTCTCTCTCTCTCTCTCTCTCTCTCTCTCTCTCTGACATAACTGAATCAAAGGAATATGCACTCAGAAGGTGATGTGGCTCTCATCTGGTGAGATGTCAAGGTATCTCTTTGTTTTACAAACAAAATACTGGGGAATCAAATGGGACAAGATCACACAACTATTCACAGCCTATGGTGAATGATATTCAATTTATGACACATTCCAGTTGGGGTACAGATGATCATAATACAAGACATAATGCTTTTGCATGCCAAGAACTTTGAATCAAAGGAGATTTGGAAGGGCATCAGAAACTAGAACTTCTCTAGCTTCTTCCTCCTGCCCCCCTTTCTTCTCCCCCATGAGAAGGCCATGGAAATTACAATTTCTCTCCCCCAAAACAAGCCAGTTTTTTTGTTTTGTTTTGTTTTGTTTTGTTTTGCCAGCGCCATGCTGTTTTTTATCCCCGTAGTTCTGTGCTATAAGTTCAAGTCAGGAATTGTGATACCCTCTGCCTTGCATTGTTGCCCAGAATTGCTTTTGCTATTTTAGGTCTGTTTTGGTTCCAATGAATTTTAGACTTGTTTTCTGTAATACTTTGAGGTATGCTAATGGTATTTTTGATTGGGATTGTATTAGATCCATGTAACAATTTTGAGAGTATGACCATTTTCATTATGTTGGTTTTTCCTACCCAAGAGCTTCCTACCCAATCATTTTCTGATATCCTCTTCAGTCTCTTTTTGTTTTTCTACAACTAAAGATGGTGATTTAATGAATGATAAAGTGTCCACTTTTCCAGCATTATAAACAGTGGCACATGTGAATGTAATTAGTAACAGGATATCAGATATACTTGCAACAAAAATTAACAGCTCTACAGGAGAAATTATCAAATTTACTATCTATTTGGAAAAATTTTTAAATACATATTTTGGTAAGTATTTCAAAGGATTAATAAAATATCAACCATAATCTTTAATTATAATTCACTTGCATTAGAAACAAAAAGGATAAGTAACAAAATTCATACACCTGGAAATTGATATTTAAAAACCTCTATAATCTGTGAATTCACTAAAAATGTCACACTGAAAATTAGAAAATATTTGAAACTGTTATGGTTAAGACCTAACGTGTCCCCCAAAAACCCTGTGTGTTTGGGAGGTGATTGGACCCTGGGGGTGCTACACTCATCAGGGGATAACTGGCTAAATGTGCTGTCAGAAGGCAGGGCCTGTTGGAAGAGGCAGCTCATTGGAGGTATGAATTGCAGGGATACCCTCCCAACCTGCCCAGCCTCTTCTTTTTCTCACCAATTTCTGGCTGCCCTGTCTTGAGCACTTTCTTCTCCTCTGTACCCTTCCACCATGCTCTGCCATGGAACCAGTTGACAATGGATTAAACCATGAGCCAAAATAAACCTCTCCTTTAAGCTGGGGAAGTGTGGCACCCACATGTCTCAGTGATGGTGAAGTAACTAAGACAGGAATTCAACAGGGAGTTGAGAATTATGCTGCTAGGTTCAGTGAAAGTGGCACTTAGAAAACAATTTGTAGTCTTGGATATTTATACATAAAAAAGCAAAGAAGAAAATCTAAAACTCAGTACATCTACAAGCCAACTGAAGAATTAGAAAAACACAGCACAATAAACTCCAAAGAAAATAGTAATAAAATAGGAAATATAAAGAGGATGTACGAAGTGACAAGTGATTTTTTTTAAAGGAAAGAGTTCAAAATAAACATCTAGCAATATTAACCAAGACAGAATGAAAGTAAAAAAAATAATTTAACTACAGGTTAATTGTAACTACAGGTTGGATAGAAGATGTTATTAACAATGAGTGAGTCATCACTGTTGGCAGTGGTGATCTTACATAAGTCTTTTTTATGCACTGTTTAAAAGATTTCTGACCTCAAATGTTTCTTAAAGTAGTGCTTCTCATAATTTAATTGGGATTTTGTTCAAATGCAAGTGAAATGCAAATTCAGTAAGTCTGGAGTGGGGCCTGAGCCTCTGAATTTCTATTTTTTAAAATTTTATCTTACAGAGAATAAAACAAAAGAGGACAGAATAAAGCAGATCAGAACAGAACAATGCAAGCAACACAGCACCTCACAACAAGACAATTGGATATCAACAGTAGCTACCATAATGCCTCTTTCTTTGAAATAGTTGAGCATAGCTTCACACAGAATAATATCAAACATAACAAAATAGAATAAAACCATTCAAGAAAATGAAAGTATTACAAGGCATTCTGAACAATGGCTACTATATCTCATTTTCCATAAAAAATTTATTTATATTATCATACATATTAAAATCCAATAAGACACAGCATGATAGAACCAAAAGGTAAGAGAAAAAGAAAAGCATGGTAGGACTTTAAAGCAAGATGATATTAAATCAGCAATGGCTGCCATATTGTCTTGTTTTCTTCAAAGTAGCTGTTCATACCATCACACATAATAAGGTCAAACAACACAGAATAAAACCATTCCAACCAATGAATGAAAACATTATAAGACTTCAAAGCAATATAGTGGGGAACCATGATTACCATAAAATCTTATGTACTCTTACCATTTCTTACACTAAGGAGACTATACGATATTTATATATGTGGGTTTGATTTATTTTACTTATGAGTATGGTCTCAAATTGCATCCATTTATTTATAAATATCTCAATGTGGTCACTTTTTATAGCTGAGTAGTACTCCATTGTATAAAAGTACCACAATTTTTTTATTCATTCCTCAGTTGATGGGCACTTAAGTTGTTTCCAAGATCTGGCTATTACAAATTGTGCCGCTATAAACATGGGTGCACATATATCACTGTGGTAAGATGTTTTCAGTTCTTCTGGGAATATGCCTAAGAGTGGAATAGCTGGGTCAGATGGGACCTCCAACCCCAGCTTTTGAGGAATCTCCAGATTGACCTCCACAGTGGTTATATCAGTCTAAACTCCCACCAACAGTGCAGAAGAGTTCCTTTTTCCCCACAGCCTCTCCAGCATTTGTTGTTGGTAGTTTTCTTGATCCTGGCCATTCTTTCTGGAGTGAGATGGAATCTCAGTGTGGTTTTAATTTGCATTTCTCTAATGACCAATGATGATAAGAATTTTTTCATGTATTTATTTGCCATTCTTATTTCTTCATCTGAGAACTCTGTGTTCATCTCAGATGCCCATTTTTGAATTGGGTCTTTTAATTTCAGGGGTCTGAGTTTTTAACAAATTCTTTACAAGTTCTAGACAGAAGTCCTTTGTCTGAAGGACAGTTCACTAAGATTTTTTCCCAGTTTGTGGGTTTTCTTTTCACTATGCTAGATATTTCTTTCGACATACAGAAACTCTTTAATAAGACGTGATCCCAGTTATTGATTCTGGGAAGTATTTCCCATGCAGTTTGATTGTTATTCATGAATTCTCTACCTACCCCTATGTCTTCAAGATTTTTACCTACTTTGTCTTCCAACAGATTTAGTGTTTCTGTTTTAATATTTAGATCTTTGATCCATTTAGACTTTAGTTTTTGCCATATGAATAGCCAGTTTTTCCAGCACCATTTATTAAAGAGACTATTATTCTTCCAGTGAACATGTTTGGCCCCTTTATCAAAGATAAGGTGGTTGAGTGTGTTTGTAGTTGTGGTTGTATCTTCTATTCTATTCAATTAATCTTCAGATCTGTTTTTATTCCAGTACCATGTTGACTTTATTACAGTAGCTTTGTAGTATAACTTCAAGTCAGGGATTGTGATGCCTCCTGCCTTGGCTTTGCTGCTTAGAATTGCCTTTGCTATTCTAGGTCTCTTCTGGTTCCAGATGAATTTTAGGAGTGATTTCTCTAGATCTATGAGGTATGTTAGTGGTATTTTCATTGGGATTGCATTGAATGTGCATAACAATTTTGGGAGAATGGCCATTTTCACAATATTTTTTCTTCCTATCCATGAACAAGGGATGTCTTTCCTTTTTCTGAGGTCCTCTTTGATTTCTTTTTTCAGGATATTATAATTTTCCCTGTACAACTCTTTTACTTCTTTCATTATATTAATTCCTAAGTATTTCATTTTTTTGGGTGCTAGTGTGAAGGGTATGGCTTCTCTTATTCTCTCTCAGTGATTTTATTGTTAGTATAGAGGAATGCTATTGATTTTTGAGTATTGACTTTGTATCCAGCTACGTTGCTGAATTTATTTATTATATCTAGGAGTCCTTCAATGGAATTTTGGGGGTCTCCTATGTAGAGTATCATGTCATCTGCAAATAATGATAGTTTAACTTCCTCTTTTCCTATCTTTACTCTTTTATTTCTCTCTCTTGTCTAGTTGCTCTGGCTAGTATTTCCAGTACTATGTTGAATAGGAGCAGTGATAAGGGACATCCTTGTATTGTGCCTGATTTTAAGATAAAGGCTTTCAGTTTTGGGCCATTTAATATGACACTGGCTGTTGGTTTGTCATATTGAGGTAGAGACCATCTATTCCAATTCTCTGTTAGGTTCTTACCATGAATGGGTGTTGCATCTTATCAAAAGCTTTTTCTGCAACTATAGAAATGATCATGTGATTCTTACTTTTGGCTCTATTTATATGGTGGATTACGTATATTGATTTATGTATGTTGAACCATCCTTTCATGACTGGGATTAATTCCACTTGGTCATGGTGTATAATCTTCTTGATGATTTGCTGCATCCTGTTTGCCAATATTTTATTGAGAGTTTTTCTATCTATGTTCATTAAGGAGATTTGCCTGTAGTTCTCTCTCTCTCTCTTTCTCTCTCTCTCTCTCTCTCTCTCTCTCTCTCTCTCTCTTTTGTACCAAGGATCAAACTCATGACCTTATCCTTGCCTGCCAGGCAGGCACTTATGCCACTAAGCTAAATCCCCAGCCCAGTTCTGTTTTTCAGTTGGGTCTTTCTCAGGTTTTGGTATTAGAGTAATATTTGCTTCCAGGAATGATTTAGGGAGAATTGCTTCCCTTTCAATTTCATTGAACAGTTTGAGGAATGTCAGCATTAAGTCTTCTTTGTATTTCTTGTAGAATTCCACAGTGAATCTGTCTGGGCCTGGGCCCTTCTTTGTTGGTAAGGACTTAATTACATTTTAAATTTCATTAATAGAAATTGGGTTATTCAGCAGTTATATCTTCTTGATCTAGCTTTGGTGGTTCATATGTTTCTAGGAATCTGTTCATTTCTTCTGTGTTATCGAACCTATGAGAGGTGAAATTTTCAAAACAGGTGTTGATTATCTGTATTTCCACAAAGTTGGTAGTGATTTTGCCTTTTTAATTCTGTACTGCATGAATTTGAGTCTTTTCTTTCCTTTTTTAAAATTAGGTTGGCTAGGGGCTTATCAATTTTATTTATTCTTTCAAAGAAACAACTCTTTGGTTCATTGATTCTTTGTATTGTTTTCTTAGTCTCTATTGTATTAATTTCTGCTCTGATACTTTTAATTTCCTCCCTTCTTTTGGCTTTGGGCTTGGCTTGCTCTTTTTTTCTAGATGTTTGAGGTATAGTATCATTTTGTTTATTTGTGTTTGTTCTGTTTTCCTAATGTGGGAACTCATTGCAATAAATTTTCCTCTGTGGACCACTTTCATTGCATCCCAGATTCCGGAAAGTTGTATTTATATTTTTGTTTGTTTGTAGATATTGTTTAATTTCTTCTTTAATTTGATTGCTCAAGACTGTATTATTCAATTTCCATGTGTTTGTTAGGTTTTTGCAGTTTCTTTTATTAATTTCTAGTTTCATGGCACTATGAAACTAGTTTCATGGCACTATGATCCAATAACATGCATGGGATAATTTCAATTTTTTTGCATTTACTTAAATATGTTCTGTGGGCTAGTATATGGTCAATTTTAGAGAACATCCCATGTACTACTGAGAAGAATGTATATTCTGATGTTGTTGGATGGAACGCTCTGTGTACATCTATGAAGTCCATTTGTTCACAGGTGTGATTCAGTTCTGTTATTTCTTTGTTGATTTTTTGTCTAGTTGATCTGTCCCTTTGTGTCAATGGCATGTTAAGGTCTGCTGTTATAATTGTTATTGCTTATTTGATTTTTCATTTCTGTTAATATTTGTTTTGTATAGCTGTGTGCTCTGGAATTTGGTGCATATGTATTTAAGACTGTTATCTCTTCCTGTTGAAGTTTTACCCTAACTAGTATGTACTGACCTTCTTTATCTTTTCAGACCATTCTTGGTTTGAAGTTCACATTATCTGCAAACAGAATAGCTACCCCCACTTCTTTTTGAGCTCTTGTTACATGAAGTATTGTTTTCCACCCTTGGACTTTCAGTCTATGAATTTCCTTTTGGGTTAGATGGGTTTCTTGTAGACAGCATATGGTTGGAGGTTGTTTCTTGATCAATCTGTTTATTTTAATTGATGAATTTAGGCCATTTACATTAATGGTTATAACTGTTGTATATCATTTTATTGTTGACATGCTATCTTTCTGCTGTTGTATCTTTATCTTTCTATTCTGTTTAATTGTCTGTCTTCCTTAGTGGTTTTTTCCTATGTGTATCTGGAAGGTCTTTCAGTATTCTTTGCAGGGTTGGTTTGGTGATCATGAAGTTCTTTAGATGTTCTTTATCATGGAAGTATCTTATTTCTCCATACATTTTGAAGGACAGTTTTGCAGGGTACATCAGTCTGCGTTGGAAGTTGTTTTCCTTTAGGATCTGAAATATTTCACTCCATACTCTTCTTGACTTCACTGTGTTGAGAAGTCTGCTGTGATTCTGATAGGTTTCCCTTTTTAGATGATCTGTCTTTTCTCTCTAACAGCTTTTAATATTCTGTTCTTATGTTGCATTTCTGGGATTGTGATTATTATCTGTCTGGGTGTAGTTTTATTTTGGTTATGGCTGTTTGGGGTTCTATTTGCTTCACTAATCTGTATGTCAGTTTCCAATCTCATGTTTGAAATTTTCAGCTATTACTTCTGTAAATAGCCTCTTGGTATCATTTGTGTTGTCTTCTTCTTTTCATTTATCCCTACTAATCTTATGTTGTTTTTCTTTGCATCATCTTGCAACTGTTGAATTGTTATTTCCAGATTCCTTATTATTTTTTATTTTTAAAAGATCTTTCCTTTCCTATTCACTAGCTGCAATCTTATCTTTGAGATCTGAAGTTCTGTCTTCATTTTCATTAAGGCAGTTTTGGCAACTTTAAAATGGTCTTTTCAGAATATACAGGATTTTTGATTTCCTGTATATATCTTTGAATCTGCTTCATGTATTCTGTTTGTTTCTGTAACTGTTCATTCAGGGATTCTATCATTTTGCTTTGTTCCTCTAATATTTTAGCTGTGTCTTCTTTAGATGCGTTCACTATTTCTTTCACTACTTTTATCATTTCTTCTTTTACCTGGAAGATTATTTCTGATTTGAGTTCCTTCATAGCTTCCTGAGCTTGTTTCTTTATTTCAGTTTGTATCATTTCAGCTATTTCAGGTGTATGACTAGTATTTTCTGCTATGTACGTGGCTCCCACGCTTTCTTGGGTTGGGCTGGAGGTTTGAGATTACATTTTGGTCTTTCATTTTGTCATTTTCCTATATTTCCATGTTTCGAGTGATGTTCCAAAACTTTCCCTGAGCATTTTTGAAATCACCTCCTGCACCCTCAGCTCCTGGGAATCACGGGCCTTGGCTACACTTTCAGTGCCGACCTGGTTCCCCTGGTCGAATGAAGGTTGCTGGGTGTGGTCCACTCAAGCCCACAAAACCTCACAAGGCTAGACTAGTGTCCTAGGGGGTTGGGTGGGCACCCAAGCACCATGAGTGATGGTCCCAAACTCTCCCTGGGCTAGCACCCAGAAGCTGAAACTCATCTCATGGTTTGGGCCTGGCTCTTCTCTCCTTCAGTCTCTTTTTTTCAAAGTTTGTAGTTTTCAATGTAGAGATCTTTTGCTTTGTTAGATTAATTCCTAAGTATTTAATTTTTTAATTCCATTATGAAAACTCTTGTTTCCCTAATCTCTGTCTCACAGTGAGTTTGTTATTTTTGTACAGGAATGCTACTGATTTTTGAGTGTTGGCTTTGTATCCAGATATGTTACTGAATTTGGTTATAAATCTTGGTGCAAGATTTTGGGGCCTTCTATGTAGAGTATCATGTCATCTGTAAATAATAATAATTTCACTTCTCTCTTACCTGTCTTTATTCTTTTTATTTCTTTCTCTTCTATAATTTCTCTGGCTACTTTTAGAGCTATATTAAATAGGAGTGATGATAGTAGATGGTCTTGTCTTATTCCTGACTTTTGAGTGAAAGCTTTCAGTTTTTATCCATTTAGTATGATGTTGGCTGTTTGCTTGTCATAGATGGATTTTATCAAATTGAAATAAAGACCATCTATTCCAATTTTCAGTGGGATTTATTCTATCATGACTGAGTGTTGGACTTTATCAAATGCTTTTTCTGCATCAATTGAGATGATCAGTTAATATTTCTCTTTGGCTCTGCTGATATGGTATATTACATTTATTGATTTGTGTATATCAAACAAGCTCTGCATTCCTTGGGTGAATCCCACTTGATCATGGTATATAATTTTCTTGATGATTTGCTGTATTCTATTTGCTAGTATCTTATTGAGAATTTCTGTATCTACATTCATTAAGGAGGTTGGCACTTTGAAATTTCCACAGGATCTGTAGTAATTTCACTCTTTTCATTCCTAATTGCATGAATTTGAATATTTTCTTTTGTTTTTTGATAAAATTGTCTATGGATTTATCAATTTATTTTATTTTTCCCAAGAATCAACCCCCTTGATTCATTGATTTTTTATGTTGTTTTCTTAGTCTCAATTACATTAATTTCTGCTCTGATCTTTAAAATTCCTTCATTCATATGGACTTTGGGTTTTCTTCTAGAAAAAGAACAGGTCAAGCCCAACATTAGGGGCAATATTAGGGCCTTTTTTTGAGCTTGTTCTATTTTCCTGATATAAGAATTCTTTGCTATATATTTCCCTCTTCATACTGCTTTCATTTCATACCATAAATTCTGGCATGTTGTGTTGTCATTATCATTTAATTTCTCCTTTAATTTTATCTGTGATTTATTTGTCATTCAGGAAGGGTTATGTAATTTTTATATGTTTATGTAGTTTATATGGTTTCTTTTACCATGATTTCCAGTTTCACTGCACTGTGATCAAATAATAGGCACAGGATAATTTCAACTCCTTTGTATTTATTTAAGCATGACCTATGGGATAACATGTGGTCTATTTTAGAGAATGTTCCATATACAACTGAGAAGAATGTATATTCTGATGTTCTTGATAGAACACTCTGTAAACATCTACTAAATCCATTTTTTCACAGGTTTGGTTCAGTTCTAATATTTCTGTGATGATTTTTTTTGTCTGGTTGACCTAGCTATTGTGACAGTGGTGTATTAAGGTCCCCACTATAATTGTGTTAGTGCTTATTTTATTTCTCACATCCATTAATATTTGTCTTACATAGTTGGGTACTCTTGCATATTATTTATGATTGTTATCTCTTCTTGAAGTTTTTCTTTAACAAGTATATAGTGACCTTCTTCATCTCTTTTGATCATTCTTGATTTTTAGTTCACATTGTCTGCAGATAAAATAGCTACCTCTAGGTTTTTTTGTGTGTGTGTTTCTGTCACATGCAATATTGTTTTCAATCCTTTGACTTTCAGTCTATATGTTTCTTTTTGAATTAAATTTATTTCTTTTATAAATAGCATATTGTTGGATATTAGTTCTTCATTCATTTTGCCAGTCTGTTTGTTTTGATTGGTGAATTGAGACCATTTAACATTGATGGTTATAACTTATATGCATTGGCTTATCTTTGCCATATCATTATCTTGCTATAGGTTCCATGTCTTTCCTCTCTGTTTAATTGTTTCTTCTGCCTGGCAGTTTCTTTCTATCAACCTTCTTGGAATTTCAGTCATTTTGTCTCCCTCTAGAATGTGATTCAATACACTTTGTAGAGCTAGTTTGGTGGTCAAGGATTTCTTCAGTTTTCTTTTTAATGGAAGTATCTTATTTCTCCATTAATTTTTAAAGATAATTTTTCTGGATTCACCAATCTGTGTTGGAAATTGCTTTCTTTCAGGGCTTAAAATGCTTCACTCCAAGTTCTTCTTGACTTATGGGTTTGTTTTGAGAAGTCTGCTGTAATTCTGATGGATTTTCCTTTATAGATGATCTATTAATTTTCTCTTTTTTATGCACTTTTTTTTTATTTTAAAAGTAGTAGAAATACAACAGAAGAAGACATAACAAAGTCAACTGAGACAGTGCAGTGAATTCGATACAGAATTTCACAGCAGGTTACCAGGATAACAGCAATAGGTACTATAGTATATCTCATTATCTTCACAATAGTTGTCTAGTCAATTAGGTATAGCAAAATCAAACCAAAGACATAACATTATAAAATCAATCAAAAGAGATATTGAATAGAATAAAGTAATCATAATGAAACAAACTGAAAACAACAATTGCTTTCAAAGAGATGATAGAGGAGAGCACCCATATTTGCTATATTGCATACAGTCATCCTGCCAAGAGATGCTCAGACTTCTGTCCCCAGCTGCTAATGGGGCAGGGAGAGGAGTTTGAGATGTTTAATTCCAAGCCAGTGCACTGGTAGGCTCACAGGAGACACTACTGGATCTCTTCCTGGCTTACACCAGAGGAAGGCACTTACCAAGGGGGCGGTGGGCGAATTGCTTCTTCGTGCTGCCTCCTGGGTTCCACCATGGCTGTGGCCAGATCTTGGGGGCTCTCTGGTTCTCCTCTTGGCTCACACTGGAGGAAGGTGCTATCTGTTCATTTTCTCTAACAACTTTTAATATTCTGCTTTTGTGAATTTCTGGTATCTTCACTATTTTATTCCTTGGTGTGAATTTTATTTTGTCATGTCTAATTGGAGTTTCATCTGCCGTTATCTGTATATGTTTCTTTTTCCAGGCTTGGGAAGCTTTCTGTTATTACTTCTGTAAACAATCTTTTTACATTTGTTCTGACTCCTGCTTTTTCATTGACTCTAGTCAAGTTCATGCTGTTCTTCTTGGCATCCTTTTGCAGTTATTGAATTGTTTTTTCCTGATCCCTTACTATTTTTTGGAGATATTTCCTTTTGTGATCACTAGCCACAGTCCTGTCTTCTAGGTTTGATTTTCTATTTTTACTCTTGCTCATGTGGTTTTGCAAACTTTCAATGAAATTTTTAATTTCCTGGATATCTATTTTAATCTGTTTCATGCATTCCATTTCTTTCACATACTAGGCATTCAGTTTCCATCATTTTCCTATCCTTTATTTATTTATTTAATAAATGGCAAGTCCTGCCATTAACTTCTTTAAAATCTTTTTTTGTGTGTGTGCTACTAGAGATTAAACCCAAGGTCTTTGCACTGAGCTACATCCATAGGTCATATTTTTTTGTTTATTTGTCTAGTAGTTTTGAAATAGTCTCCCTATGTAGTTAAAGCTGGCTTTGAGCACTCTATGTGGCCCAGACTGGCCTTGAGACTGTAGCAATCATTCTGCCTTAGCCTACTGAATTCTGGGTTTTATAGGCATGAGCCACTATACCAAGTTCATCTCTAGGCCTTTTAATTTTTTTTTTTTTTTTTTGTACTGGGGATCGAACTCAACATCTTGCACTTGCCAGGCAGGTGCTTAAGCCACTGAGCTAAATCCCCAGCCCTTAATTTTTATTATTATTATTTTTTTAAAGTTTTGAGACAGAGTTCATTTAAGTTGTCCAGACTAGACTCAAACTCACTATCCTCTTGCCTCAGTAGCCCAGAGTGTTATGATTGCAGGTGTCTTGGCATTAAATTTTAATTTCCACACCAACCTGCTTGACCTTATCTCAAGCCATCTTTCCTTTGACTGATTTCCCTAACCATCCTGGCCTAATTCTTGAACAGTCTAGTCCTGGTCCCATAGCAGGGTCTTTGTGCTCATTGCTCTCCCTCCTTTGAGCCCTTGCCTCTTCTGTATTTGGAATCTCAGTTTAATGGTATCTGCTCAGAGAGGCCTTCTTTGACCAACTCCTCCATTAATCTCTACCACAGTACCATTGCCCTAATCTTTATCCATTAATGTCTTAGTTACTTTTCTTGTTGCTGAAAAAAGATACCCAACACCCAAGGTTAAAAAGGGGAAGGTTTACTTAGCTCACAGTTTGTAGGGGTTTTAGTCCATAATTGTCTGGCTCCAAGACAGGGTGGCATGGCAGAGGACAAAAAAGTTCATGGTGGCAGAAAATGGCAAAAGCAAGCAAGGGGAGAGTGAGGGTGTGTGAGAGAGAGAAGGATACAGAAATACCCTTTATTTTTTTCTGAGTATTTCCTTTATTGTGGTCGTCATCTCCTTTTGATCTGAGAGATTATTTATGATCTGATTTTCTCTTTAGCCTCATGAATTTATTTCTTTATTTCTATTGCTATCATTTCATAAATTTCAGGTGTGTGGCTTCCATTTTCCTCTGTCTTGTCCCCTGTACTTGGTCTGTGTGGATTGGAGGTCTGGAGTGGCATTTTGCTTCTTCATCTTTTCATTAATTTTTTTAAAAATTTAATTTATTTTCTGCCTTGATTCTTGTAAGTTTTTATAGTAGACAGATTTATCACTAGTATTTAGCCTTCCCAGGAAATGTCTTTTCTTGAAAGATGTCTCATAGGTGTAGGAGGCTGTTGGTCTTTCTGTCTTTCCCAAGATCCTTCTGGATTTATTAAGGGTGAGATGTTGTATTATTTGACTCAGCCTCCATCCATTCCTTTGCTACCAGACTATGGTGATGACTATTATCACAGATCTTCTCATTGTTGTTTTACAAGGAAGAACAATTGATTACAACAGGTATGACACTCTAGCTAAAGTAGTACAATTAGCAGTAACAATAGCACCAAACATAGTTTAGAAACTGAAAAACTGTGATAACTCTTAATTTCATACCTTTAACAATAGAAGCAAGATCTACAGTTATATAACAAAACCCAGCTTGTATGCAAAGTATTTCCCCTTGATAGAGTTGTTTTACCCTGTGGTAGGAAAATTTAAGAATGACAGCTGATAAAACAGAGGTAAATCAATAGAAACATAGTAGAAGCAAGGCTGGAGGACAATGGATGATCATTTAAACTTTAGGAAACTAGAAAAGATGGTCAGAAGTAAGTGAAGGAGTAAGCAAAGGATTATTGAAGCTAACCAGAAAGATAGATAGAATTCGCTCACATGAAAATACCATAAATCAAGAGAGATCACAGAGGAGTAAAAAGACAATAGATTAGAATAAAATAAAGGTAAAAATGAACAAAAGGAAAAGTAAGGGAAAAAAAAGCAAAAAGTAAGGAAAGCAAAGCAAATCAGAAAAGAAAGATGAAAAAAATTAATAAAAAAATAAAATTCCTCTAGTTTCCACAGAGAGCTACTGGATAAACTACCAGGTAACCCCAACAAACCTGCAGTAGTATTAGTGCTGGATATGGGGTTGATCTTGGCCTCCAGATGTGGGGGGCTGGTGACAGAGTCTTCCACCAGTACTGTCTGTATGTCCCTTGGTGACCACCTTCTCCTTATCCTGTTTGTCACTATATTTCTCTCCTAGTTGTGCTACCCTCAGACAGAGATGGCCTGGGCTGTTCCCAGGCCTATGTATAGTTGGCTCCTCTGGGTCCTTTTACAGCCCCCTGTGTTCCTCTTCCACTGGCTCATCTCTGTCCTCTCAGATTGCTTGTTGTAGGGTGGAATGGGCTGCTGTGCTGTGGGCTGACCCTCTGCTCCTACAGCTGCTGTCCAATGCTGCTCAGTCCCAATTCTATCTCCTCTCCTGAGCGGAAGTGCAAAACTCCCAATCATTGCTGTTTGTGGCAAAGTGCTGCTTAAATCTGGTCCCTAAAGCTACAGGTGCTAGAGTGGGAGGAGCCATGCTATTCCACTCTGTGCTTTTACTGGCTCCCCTAATGCCACCACTCCCACCACTCCTGTGGTTAGTAACCAACATTTTTTTTCTCTTTTAATTTTTTAAATTTTCTTCTTTTAAAAATTTTATTTAAAGAGAAAAAAAAAGCAAAACAGGAAAAAAGGATAGCAAAATACAGAATTCCAAAGGAAAGAAAGAAAAAAAAACACTAAGAAATCACTACTTGATAAATTACATACTGTCATCTTGGAACTAGTTGTTCAAGTTACAAAATTAAAACATATAAAGTAGACATTCAAGTAGTGAGACTGCAAACAGTTCTGCTCAATGATCTAACAAAAACTTAGTAATATGGTCATCTATCTTACATATTTAAATATACCATGACCAACCTTTTTGACTCACTGCTTCTGCCACTTCTGCTTGCTGCAGGGTGAGGTGGAGTGAGGGGTGCCAGGGCTGGCTTTCCACTCCTGCCACTGGCATGGGGAAAGCCCAGGGCTGTTTATAAAGCAAGCCTAGCTAAGTCCATGCCCCTTTAGCCACTCTAGATTCAATTGTTTCTATTGATGTGTCTTAAAAAGTTACTAATTTTTTTTCAGCTACTAAGTTCATCCTGAGACATTAAAAAAGTTGGGATATTCTTCTTTGTTGTTATAGAATTTTCACTGGTTTCTTTTAAAAATTTTTCATCTTTCTGCTAAGATTTTCCTTCTCTTTATTAATTTTGTTCACATGTTAAGTTCCTTGAATATATTTAAGGAAACTAAAGTTTTTGCCACTCATTCCAACATCTAAGCCATATTACAGTTGACTTATATTTACTGATTCTTCAACTTACCAGGCAAGGGTCACTTTTCCTTGGTTTGCTTTTACACATCTAATTTTTTTTTTTTGTACTGGGGATTGAATTCATGACCTCACATTTGCCAAGCAGGCACTTATGCCACTGAGCTAAATCCTCAGGCTTTATATGTCTAATTTTTAATGTACTCTTGTCATGGTAGATAATATGTTGTTGGAGTTCTGGTGGTTTTTCTTTCAAGAGGCACAGTTGCTCCAATTTATACTAGTTTTTTTTCCCACTTCTTAGGGTCTTCAGACAGTTTGTGTGTGTGTGTGTGTGTGTGTGTGTGTGTACGCATTGTTGTTGTTTTGACCAAGTTTTAAACATTCTTTGCAATTTTTCTTTGTGGAATTGATATGGAAGAGCTATAACTCCCAACCTGCTAGATGTCAGATGTGCCAAGTTTGTGTCCCTTGGAATCAAATAATGAATTTCAAAGGATAAAAGAGAGCAAGAGTAGAAAAGGTTTACTGGGGAATAGGAATGGGGAATAAGAATAGCTCCCATGAGACAGGAGGGGCTCCAAGTGGGTTCCTACCAAGTTCATCTCTCCAAGAATGTTTTGTAAGGAAAAGTCATGAAATGGGTACAACACAGGTCACATTACAATCAACCAATAATATCACACACTTAGTTAATATTAATTCAATAGCAAAGTGGAGCATGTAGCAAGAGTTATGGAGGATATCATTAATCTTGATCAATAATCTATAGTCAGTCTTGTTTTAGTGGGTGAGAGAGGATGGTCCACCCCTTGTGAGGTAATGGTTTATTTCTAAAGAAAATCCCAAAAGGTGGTGCCAATTATAATGTAATTTCAAGCTTCCATTCATTCCTTAGGGAATTATGTAAATCTAGGATTGTGATTTTAATCTTGTGGTCTCATCTTCTTCAGATGCACCTCCAGGCACAATTCTGATGTCTCTACCTTTAACTGACTTTCAATGGCAGCCTAATCTTTCTCTGGCTATTAATTTTTTTTAATCTAACTTAGGTACCTATAATAGAATCACAGGTTCCTAGAAAGCTTCTCCATAAATCTTTAAAACACTTTTTAAAAAAAACAATTAAATTGGTCTTGTCTTTAAAAATATTCAGGAAAAGACAAACGATGCTTTTTTTGTAATTTTTTTCAAGTATACATTAAAATAATTAGTAAAGATTTTTAGCTGCTCACTCATATACTACATAAAATGATCTCAGGCACACTTTCTACACTTCAGAAAATACTGGTTGGATGATTCCTGAAATTTCATTTAGATCTAAAAAATCATATATTACTAATGCTCCTGAGTAATTTACCACTTTGCCATGAATATTTAGAAAAATAATCTAAACAATTTAAAATTTACAGTAATTACTAACCATCTATAGGTCTGTTTAGGTGCAAGGGAAGTAACTTGAGTGAGCTTACTTGGGCAGCTAGCACTGATGCTGAGGTCAGACATGAGACATATGTCCCTGCTTCTGCAAGCAATTAGAGCTATGAACCTCTTATTTCTTGATTTGCTTACATTCTACTCACTTTGCAGATTTTCTCTCTTTGCTCTGATTCATATGGAAATTCCTAAAGTTGTTACTAATAAAAGACAAGTAAATGCATAAATAAGGCCCAGAAAGATTCAGGAAATGTTCTAATACATTGGTAATCTTAGTATACGAAAAAGAGAAGGTGATTTGATTCAACTGATGACAGCAAACTTTCATCAGTAATGATTATGGCTGTCATGTGCTGAATTCATAACACTTTCCAGACACATGGTAAGTGCTTTACTTGCTCCATCACCCCCATAGAAGCAGGAATTCAGATACTCATTTTGCAAATAAGCTGAAGTTGAGTGAGGTCAATAACTTTACATACTCTTTTTTGTAATAGAAATGTGAAATCAAATATAATACAACCCAAATGCAATGCAGACATCTGCATAGAACATAAATCCGTTGAAACAAAAAAGAAGAGAGTAGAATATTAAAACTATTAACCTTGGAATTGTGTATAAGATTGTATTTGCTATATATGGCATTAAAAGATGACTACAAGTAATTTGCTACAGAAAGATTTTATCTAATTGCACCATTACATAGTTAAAATAAGTTTTTCCTATGCATTTTTATTTTAAAAACAAAGCAAAAGATAGAAATGATATATAATTTTTTAAAATAGTAGGAAATAGACTGCATATTGTTATTTTAGAAGTAGTTCAGGTTGCAAGATTTAGGCATAAAAATTGATCAAGCAATTAAACAATGAGAGTACAAACTGTCCTTTTTGATGAATTTACAGAGATTTGTTATCTGTCTTGTATATATATACCCACACGTACATACATATGTAAAAATAAGTTTTTAATACTACAATAAAGAAGCTTTTATGTCCTAGTCAACAAATTACTGTTAGAGCAGAAGAATATCAGAAATAAAGAGGAAAATAATTGGTACTAATAAAATTTATATCAGACATAACACAACCAATAACAACTCTACTAAGTGTTTTATATTTATTGGGTTACTTTTGCTGCTCACAACAATCTCAAAAATATTATTTTCCCATTAGAGATGAAAAAATGGAAGCACATACAGAAGATCTTTCCAAGGAATCACAGCAAGTAAATGGTAAAATCAAGTCTAACTTGTGTGGAAATAGAAGGTATAGTAGCTTTGATGGACTCTTTATTTTGGATTTGGTAAGGCTCATTCATGCCTGTGTCTCAAGGCTCCTTGCTGCCCTTCAGGTAGTCATGACCAAAATCTGGATATTCTGATATTCTCCCTTTCTGGCTTTGGCATAAGAATCGCTGCATTTTCTAACCACAGAATACACCAACTTCTTCTGCTTAGGGGCTCAGGGTTCATTTCTATTTCTAGTCCCTGAAAGGTGCTGAAGGCTACTGTGTAAATAATCCTTCACTATGGAACAGAGCAGAGCAAATACATCCACAGGCATACACAGGCTAGAAAGTTTGTTCTACATACTCAGCCATAAGCACAAACACAGAAAGGCAAATATGACAATAAGAAGAGGAAAGAAAAATGAACTGGAGAAAGACTGCTAATGCCACACAGAAGGTTTGTCAGACTGAACATCTGATTCTCTGGAGAGGAGCAAGAAGGAAAGGGGAGGCCCAGGTTTTCTCCCTTTATATTTCTTGAACTTGTTTGGACCTGGTTTATGATTTGGACAGGAAAAGCCATTTGGGGAGGGCCTGCTTAGGCCATATCATATTTTGGCATTCAGGATGAAAATATCTTCAATGTTGACATTTGTCACAGCTGAATTAAGAGCAAACATCAAATTAAGACGTTCTGAACTCCTGAGGTCCATAGCCCATGTTCATGGTAGCTTGCTGTGAATTCAGATGAATGAAATATAGATTAATGAAACAATAGATTAATAGATTAATGAAATATAGATTAATGATAGCCTGCGGATGCTTTTCTAGGGACTCTCCAAGGTAGCAACTATTAAAGGGGCTTCCTAAAGTAACAACTGCCTTTTGTGGGGACTACATGAGTAGGGAAGCTCCCCAACTCCCTTCACTCAAATTTACTCCTTTTGAGATCTTTTCACTTGCCCAAATTAAAAATTTTTATAATACAAGGCTATTGGTGCATACAGAACATTTTAGTTGTATTTCAACCTTTGTGTTTTTCATAGCATCTTGTAGCATTTTGTTTGTTACAATTTCCAACATTGAGTGGTAGTGCTGATGGTTTGTCCAATACATTTTACCCCTACCAATACCCTCACTATATTTTTGGGCATATTCCTAACTTTCGATGGTTCCATTTTGCAACATTTCAACTAATCAAATATGTCACATTGATATTTTTCTTCACCATCTAAGTCAAGGAGGTCTGCATTTCCAATGTCTGTATCCATCAATTCTTGCACCATTTAACCATCACAGGAACTTTGGCTCACATGCTTAACATCAAAGTTGTCATCATCGTCATCATCATCATCATCAAAATTATCATCCACCCACACCACTCCTCTCTTATGAAAGCATGCATTTTATCATAATGGATCATCTTCATCATCCTTGCATGAGTAATCTGATGATTCACTTTTGACTTCTTCAAAATTTGTAAATCTGGTTTTTTCATGTGCTATCATAGTGAAATGGGCTATTTCCACCAGAAAAATCAAAAACTTTTAAAAAAAAAATCCTATACCAGTGTGGGTCTATTATACCCTCTGTAATGCTCAGGTAAATATACCCAAAAACTATTCCACGGACATAATGTGGGGATAAATCCTGGTTTGACACTGACACTCATGCACAAAACTTTCCTTTCATTGTACCAAGTGGGTAAAGAAAAAGACTGCTTCCTGCATCCTTCAGGAAAAGATACTGAGATGTACAGCAGGCTGCTATTATGCTCAAATAAAAATTAACAGTAGAAATTAAGGGGTGTATATGGGGCACCCTCTGCTATACTTAATGACTCCTAGGTGTCAATTCCCTTCCACTGTGCCCTTCTTGAAGGAAAATGAAGGAAAGCACAACAAGGAAGAAGGATGACACAATTCCCAGGCAGATTCCCTGAAGTATACTCCTGCTGTAAAGGGACTAGACTTGAAATTAATCATGAGAAAATACACAGCAAGTGATCTTAACAGTGATGTGTAGACCTGTTCTCTCAACCAAGGATGAGGCATGAAAGGACATCATTACCATTCGATGTGCTTCCCACTGTAACCAAACACAAGTCTCAAATAAATCAAGCACTGGAATTCAGTGAGTTCTTTGCTCCAGCCACAGGTCAGAATCAGCATTGGCAGTCAGGCTACCAAAAATCATCTGCAATGGTAAGCACATCTGGAGAGCAGCAGTAACATTTTCTCTGCTACATTTGGTGGGCCTGACATGACTGTTAAGCTTTTTACAAGTGCCAGATACTACACTAAAAGCTTTATATAGGGAATCCCATTTAAATCCTGTAATGAACACTTCCTGGTGGAATAACTAGTAGATATATAATAATTACAGTCATGACTCCATGACTGAACACAGGCAGTATCTTCTAAAAGAAAGACTATACATTAAAATTTTATGAAGACAAAGCTTTTCCATTATAAACTTCTATATTTAAATTCAACTGGGAAAAATCTAACCCTGCTCTTGATTTTTAGTTTGATCCATAGCCCTATAATTTGCTTAAGAACTCCCTGAGGTTATGGAACAAAGATGTATGCATTTAAAAACTTTAGTGAAATAATTAATTGCAACCTCACAGATGATAAATTATTTTTTCCATAATTTTTGGCCTACTTCTTCATGTGGGCTAGGGAAATAGTAAGTGTTTTGTCAAATACTTAGGAGTTCCAGGATGTCTTTCTTTGGCTAAATATGCTATACCACAGAAATGCTGCTTTTTATTTTACTTGTTACATAACAGTTTTTAGCACTGGATGAGAAGAACTTTTTATCTATCTTGGGTTTCATAGCATAATTATAATGAAAGAAGAATCACAAAGTGTTGGCAGTTTATGGTTTATGACAAGACAAGGGCATCTCTTTTGCAAGTTTTTGGTGTTTTAGAAAGATGCAGATTTGTACTTGAAATCACCAACAAAGTGAAAAGAAAACCCACAGAATGGGAAAGAATTTTAGCCAACAATCCCTCAGACAAAGGACTTATATCCAGAACATATAAAGAGCTGAAAAACATCAAGCCCCCCAAATTCAAAGACCCCTCCAAAAATGGGTACCAGAGATGAACACACAGTTCTCAGATGAAGATATACAAATGGCAAATAAATATATGAAGAAATGTTCACCATCCATCACTGGTCATTCAAGAAATGCAAATTAAAACAGCATTGAGATTTCATCTCACCCCAGAAAGAATGGCTGCCATCAAGAAAACAACTGATAACAAATGTTGGTGAGGCTGCAGGGAAAATGGAACACTTCTCCACTGTTGGTGGGAGTGCAGACTGGTGCAACCACTGTGGAAATCAGTATGGAGATTCCTCAAAAAACTAGGTTTGGAAGTTCCATTCAATCCAGTTATTCACCTCCTTGGTATTTTCCCAGAAAAATTGAAAAGATCATGGCACAGTGATATATGTGCACCCATGTTCATAGCAGCACAATTTGTGATAGCTAAATCTTGGAAACAACCAAAATGCCCATCAACCCCAGAGTGGATGAAAAAAAATGTGGTATTTTTATACAATGGAATACTACTCAGCCATAAAAAGATGAACTTGAAGCCTTTGTCGGTAAATGGAGGCAACTTGAGAATATCCTCATTAGTGAAATAAACAAGACTCACATTAGTAAATATCACACTGTCTCTCTAGTGTAAAAAATAATAAGAGTGCACAGAATAATGGTATCCAAAAATATAATAGATATAAAAGCATAATAGATATAAAAGTATAATAGATATAATAGATATTTTAAAAGTGAAAGGGAAGAAAAATGTTCTAAAGGATATAATGGTATGTGTAGTGTGTAAATAGATGACCATATTACTGAGCTTTTGTTAGATCATTGAACAGAAGAGTTTGTACTGTCAATGTTTGAATGTTAAGCCACTTTTTATGCTTTGACTTTGTAACTTTAACAACTATTGTTAAGTTAACAATATGTAATGTATCAACTAGCGATTTTATGATGTTAATTTTTTTGAACTCTGTGTTCTACTTTTCTTCTTGTTTTTTCTATTTTTGTCTTTTTAAAATTTTCTTTTCTTTCTCTCTTAAAATAAAATAATTAATAATAATAATAAAAGAAAGATGGAGAAATTTTGAGCCAGTCCTGGAACTTATATCCAGAACATATAAAGAACTGAAAAACATCAAGCCCCCCAAATTCAAAAACTTATGAACTTGTACAATTACAAGTACTAAGAATCTATTATGTATATACATGCTTCTAGGTGGGGACCATAGCTTTCAAAGATGTTCTTGATGCAAGCAATGAATAACATCACTGCTATGAAGTTTTCCAGAAATATAATTAGTTAAATGCATGAAACAGAGAGACTGTTTATTTAGTAATTTTTAAGTAAATAAAGTGAAACAGGCCTTGTTCTCAAAAAAGTTTGTAATGAGTTAAAGGGTCCATGATTGTGAATACATATTTTTTTCTCTGTCTGAGGTTCTACCTCCCTTTATTATCAATGTCCTAGTTAGACCCTTGATAGTACATGAGAATACTATCTTGTTTGTTGAGATTTAACATAGAGGTAATGTTTTATTTTCTCCCAGTAGAGAGGATAGATGCAATCACTCTCCCCTTTTGATCCACTTCAATATCAGGAAGTGTTTATTAGATAATTGACCAGGCTAAATACACATTTATGCATGAAAGTACATGGATATATACAGGGCAAGAAATATTGAAAAATTCCAGCTATTTAATATTCAGTATGTAAACCATTTAAGTCTCAGCTGCCTATGCATTCCATCTTTGCATAGTTTCACATTGAAAGTATTTTAACCATAAATTTAAAATCATTTAAATGAAATTTAAAGTTTTATTGATATCTTTTAGAAGATATTAAGTAGGCAATGAAAAATGAAAATTAGTTGACATTTTTTCCTGTCTCATGCACTTTTATCATCTCTTATACATAGTACTTGTTCCAAAGCAGTTTTCCTCTTTGCCCTTCAAGTTCTCCAAAATTGCCCTCAATTTAGTCTATCTAGAATGTAACATCTCTTTTCTGTCTTAATTATACATTATGTAGATGAGTTTAATCTATTTTCTTCTTCCTAGTCTGTCATTACTTCAATTCTTTCAAATCCTAGTCTCCTCTAAAGGACGATCCAGCCAAAAAACAAAAAAAAAAGAGGCCTTTTTAGGCGGGATTAGGGGCTGAGAGAAGGATTATATTTGCAGTTTATTCCTTTTGTTTCTGAAACCAATGTAAACAGTAATGTCACATTCATTTGAGAGCTAAACATAATTCTTACTTGCATGTAACTCCAAAGCACCGCAGTCAAACTTCTGGCTTAGGTAAATGTCAAGAGTCTGTGGCAGATATTCTCTCTCAGTGAAATGTCATTACTGCTACTTTGTCTTGAAGCTACCTTTATTCATTTGGCTTGTACCACATTTGTTCATTCAGCAGAGAAACCAGGCACTCTGTTAGATGTTGGAAATGTAAAAGAATTTAAGTCTGAATTTAAGCATCACTTACTTAAAGAGGTTTAATTACATGATCCTCCACTGTATGTTCCCTTAGCTCCTGTATTTCCCTTGAAATTCATACTTGTTAACATATTTCGACAGATCATTTTTACTGATGAGTAGGATTACATGGTATGGATGTACCATGGCTCATTCACCCATTCACTCACTGAGTAGCATTGGTTTATATGCTTCACTTTTTTGCAATGATGAATAAACTTGCTATGAACATTTTCTTAACATATATTTACATTTCTCTGAGATAAGTGCCCAAGAGTGTATTTGTTAAGTTGTATGGCAAATGTGTCTTTGGTTTTATAAGCTAAACTGCCAAACTGTTTTCCAGAGTCTCTGTACCATTTTATATTCCTACTGTCAATATATGTGAGATACAGTTTCTTTGTATCTTTTCTAACAATTTATATTGCCACCATTCTTTATTTTAAGTGTTCTTGTAGGTTAGGAGTGCTATCTCATTGTAATGCAAATGCATTTTCCTAATGATTTTGAATATCTTTTTTTGGCCATCCATATCTTCTTTAAGCAGTTCATAATTAAATTCTTTAGCTGTTGAATTTTAGAGTTTTTGATATATTCAAAATATAAGGCTTTGTTAGGTGATCTGAAAAGATTTTCTTTCACTCCTAGCTTGTCTTTTGATCCTCCATTAACAGTCTTTTCCAGAATGATGCTTTTTAAATATTTATTTATTTATTTTTGTACCAGGGATTGAACTCACAACCACACATTTGCAAGGCAGGTGCTTATGCCACTGAGCTAAATCCCCAGGCCCACGTTTTTTATTTTAGTGAAGTCTAATCTATCAATTTTTTAAATGAATTGGATTTCTGATACCATGTCTAAATAGTTTCCTTACCCTTCAGTCCCAAAAGAGCTTTCCTGATTTTTTTACAAAAGTTTTACATTTTACATTTCAATCCATAATTAAGTTTTGAAGCAATTTTTACTACATGACTTAAGGTTTAGGTTGAGGGTTTTTTTAAACCAAAGATTTCCAATTGTTCCAGCACAATTTGTTTAAAATACTACCCTTTATTTTCTAATAAGTTGTTTTGCACACAAATTCACATATATTAGAATTGGGTTTCATGAAAGGTATGGTCTATGTATGCCTTCACAGAGCTCAAAATCTCTGGAGAGAAACAACAATAATCATAACTTTTTAAGACAAAAGCTGAGATAGAGGTATGTGCAGGGCCCTGGTAACACTGTGGGGTTGTGTCTCACTGACTGGCTTCCTGTCTACTATGGTATATCCGTATCACTGTGGCAAAGTGATTGAGTCCCTGAAATCAGCTTGTAGATGTTCTTAAATTTTCTTTCTTTAGCTTCAGCTTAAAATAGATCTAAAGAGTTGCACTGAAACAATAGCAACTGAACTATACTTCCATATTTTCATCTCAACTCTATACCCCCTTTCCCCGAAGGGCAACTAGACTCTCATTCTAGATCTGCTGCATTCTTGTCCATTCATTGTCATTTAAGATGATGTATTCCAATTTATGAGACTCAGTTTCTCCCTAATTTTGTTGGAGTTTCCTACTCAGACCAAAGATATCAAGATGCAGTGAAGCAGAGCTTTAACTTCTTCAGCAAATTGGTGCCATGCAGGCAGATATTGGGGCTCAGAAAATGATATCCCAAAGTATGACATTTTAGCATGATGGTAAGTTGAATTGAGGGATATTGGAAAACATCAGCAGCAAAGCCTCTTTCTGTCTATTTCATGTTCTTTTTTCTGCTACCAGAATTCTTTTTCCCTAAGATGGATCACAGAAACTAAGATGTTTCTCCTCTCAAAGACAACCATAAAACCTAGAAGTGTTATACTAAACTTTATTGTCTCACCTACTTAGTCTGGTAAATCATAACACCTTCATTTCAGAAGGAGTCTTTCCCTCTGTCAGAGAGGAAGGAAGGTCATACAGTAAGGTCAAGAGAATCCTGACAGGTCTTTCTGGGTTTCCCTTCTCAGCCTGTTACTAGTAAGTCATGCTTTCTGTCAAATCATGTTTCTAGATGGCTGTCCATTCTTCATTGAATCTAAACATAAAAATTGATATTTCCCCCAGGTCTTTGGATCTTTATTTTTTAGGCCCCCTATGTCACATAAAACTTTGACTAAATAAATTTATTATTCATTTCTCTTGTTAATCTTTTGTAATAGGGATGTCAGCCATGACCCTTATGAGTGGCAGTGATGAACAGCATCACATTTTACACTCTTACACAAGCAACCAGTCAAGGGTTATTCTGACTCTGATGACATACTGAACAGGAAGAAAAAAGAAATGTTTCCAGTAGATTGACAGCTTACTCCATTTGAGCTTACTGATCTTCAATATTTAAAATACAATTTGACCACTATACAATAACACTAATAGCAACAACAATACTCCTTTTTATGACCTAAATTATCTACAATGTTAGTCTATAATGGTTAAGTTGGTTAACCACAGAATTGCTCTTTCACAGCTAGAAATTTCTTGGGCATTGATCACATTTTCTGATCTCGGCTTAACTATTTATGATTTGAACTCTGAATCAATCTTTGAAGAAAACTTATCTTTGTAGCAGTGCTTGCATGGGAAGTTTTTCTTCTATAGTGATAGTATCTGCCAGAAACTAAAGAATAATTTTTTCACTGATGCTAATAGCTAGAAACATAATTCAATAATTAAGAATTGAAACACTGGCCTCTTACATAACTCCAAATACTCAAGATGTTAATCAACCAATGTTATTCTACTCTGTGGCTTAAAAAGAATAATTCTAATTATGACCTATTACCACTGAAAACTTTCTCTTTTTTCTAAGATTTATTTATTAATAAAGTTCTCCTGCCTTTGGTTGTGCACTAAGTAGTCATAAACCAAAGAGATCATCCCTGTCAATGCAATACTAACTGCAGAAACACATGAACTAAAACGTTAATAGCTTAACAAAATTGATGTGTGCTTCATGCTCACTTAAATGGATGTTTCCACTTAGTTGTTGGTTCAATTCCAAGTAAGGGACCCAGACTTCTTCTACCTAAGGGTTCACCCATTTTCAATATGTGGCTTCAGAGATGGCTGACTTAGAGGAAAGAGTTCAGAGGACAACACTTGGTTGTTCATAAAGGTCAGGCCTGGAAGTAACTCAGTTTATTTCTGATCACATTCTACTGGTTAGAATCTGCTTACATTTTATCCTCACCAAGAATCAGTACACTGTACATAAAGTAAGAATTCCTTGGCTTAGGGAAGCAAAATAGTGTATTGGACATAAACACTGTGGGGTTCTGGTTGAGTTTAATTCTGTCGTATCTTGGCTGTATTACAAGATTGTCTCATTGCAAGTAATAGAGTCAAACTTGAGATGACTAATGCTAAAATGGAAATTTGTTGTACAGACAGAGGGGCTGCTTGTGGAATTTAGAGATAAAAAATAGAGTGTAAGAAAGAACAGAAATTTGGAGCTGGAAGTAAGGCTATCAAGACTGTCACTTTTGCAACATTTTTTAAAAAATTTTAAATTTTTTATTGGTACATGTTTACAGCACATAGTGATTATCTTTATAATGGGAAGCTGACTGTATGTGCCAACATTTTCATTCTTTTTACTTCTGTCCTTTCTGCCTTCTTCCATCTCTAGCTATTTCTCCCCTTTTCAAAAAAGCTATCTCTTATTATTCATCTTTTATTTTACTTTTTGAATTATTTGTATTTTGCATTTCTAATGTGAGAGAAACCATGTGATATTGAGCTTATGTGTCTGATTTATTTCACTTAATATTAGGGTCTCAAAGTACATCTATTTTCCTAAAAATGAGTCAAATTTATCCTTCTTTGTGGCGGAATAGTACCTTTGTATATAAATACCACCTTTTCTTTATTCATTCATCAGTTACTGGACATGTAAACTGCTTAGAAGGTTTAGTTATGACTTAGGCTACTATAAATATGGGTGTGCATGTATTATACATATTTTAACTTGCATTTCTCTAATGGCCAGAGATGTTGAACATATTTTCACACATTTATTGGCAATTTGTATTTCTTCTGAGAAGTGCCTGTTTACCTCTATCACACATTTTATGTCTTTTATTTTTTGTTTGTGTGCTCTTTATATGTGTTAGGTATTAGTCTTCTATCCAAAAAGTAGCTGACAACTTTTTTCCACCCTATTAGTACACGTTTTCATACATAATGTTTACATTAGTTGTGGGAAGCAGGTTCATGTATGTAGTAGTGCTCCATTATTTTTGCATCCCTTTCCCTCCCCTCCATCCCTCTCCCTCCATCTCTTGATTCTATTCCCATTTTGAAAAAGAATCTCCCTAGTTCCTATTATCTACCTTATATTTTACTCTTTATTTAAATTTTGAGCTTCTCATGTAATAGAAAAAAACTGCATTTAAATTTGTGTGCCTAATTTATGTCATTTAATATTGTGGCCTCAGGGTGAATTCATTTATTTACAAATAACACAAGGTTACCTTTTTGTGGCCAAGTAGTATTTCACTGTATACAAATATGAAATATTCTTCATGTATTCATCTGTTGGCTGTTTCCAAGATTTAGCTATTAGGAGTTGTGCTGCTATAAATATAGATATGTCTATGCATCACTGTAATATGATCCCCCCTCTTTTTTTGAGACAAGGTCTCATTATGTAGTTTAGACTGGCCTTGAACTTACTATTTAAGAGAGGCTGGCCTCAAACTCATAGCAATCCTCCTGCTTAGGTCTCCTGAGTGCTGGGATTATGTGCATGTATCACCCCACCTGGTACAATATGATGATGTATTTAACTCTTTCAAGAACGTATATAAAAACAAACACCTGAGTAAAATGGAATTTCTTTTGATAGTTTTTTGAGGAATCTATACTGATTTCCATTATGGTTGTATTGGTTTACATTCCCACACTGTAGAAAGATTCCTTTTCCTCCATAGCCTTGCCAGTTTTGTTATGATTTGATTTCTTAATGATAGCTATTCTTACTTGGGTAAGATAGAATCTCACTATTGTTTTTATTTGCGTTTCTCAAATGGCCATAGATGTACATTTTTTCCCAAGAGTTTATTGGTGATTTGTACTTGTTCTTCTGAGAAATGTCTATTCATTTCACATACACATTTTTTATTGAGTCTTTTACTTGGGATCTTTTATTTTAATTTTTTTGAATTCTTTGTATATTCTAGACGTTAGTCCTTTTTTTCAAGGAGTAGATGACAATTTTTTTTCATTCTGTAGATTGTTTCTTTATTCTGTTGGTTGCTTTCTTTGCTCTGCAGAAATTTTTAATTTGATGTGATCCTATTTGTTGACTCAATACTATTTCTTGTTCCATTGAGGTTTTGTTCAGAAAATCCTTGCTTTTGTCTGTTTTCAAGTTTTTAACCTATTTTATCTTTTATCAGATTAGTTTTTGTTTAACATTTAGATCTTTGATCCATTTTAATTTTATTTTAATACATAGTAACAGATATGTATCCATATTTGACAATTTACATGTGGACAGCTGGTTTTCCCAGTGCTGTTTGTTATAGAGGCTACCTTCCCTCTAGAATGTTTTTGGCCCCTTTGTCAAAGCTCAGATAGCTTAATGTGCCTGGGGTTGTTTTTGCTTTCTGTATTCTATTCCATTGATTGCCATGTCTGTTTTTGTGCTAGGACAATGGTGTTTTTAACTTTGTAGCTTCATAATAGAACTTCAAATCTGGGATTAGGATGAGCCTTCTTTCAATTTTGTTGCCCAGCATTGCTTTTGGTAATCTGAGTCTCTTCTGGTTCTACATGAATTTTAGGATGTTTTCTCTAGTTCTGTGAGAAATGCTGTTAGTATTATGACTAGGATTATATTGTCTATATCTCAATCTTGGAAGTGTGACCATTTTGACCATATTTGTTCTGGCTACCCAAGGACAAGGGCTATATTTCTATTCTGGATGTCCTATTGGTTCTCCTTTTTCAGAATACTATAGTTTTTGTTATAGAAGTATTTCATTTCCTTGGTTAGGTTAATTCCTGAGTATTAAATTTTTCTTGATGCCAATATGAATGGTATTGTTTTCCTAAATTTTTTTCTCTGTGAGTTTGTCATTGGAGTACGAGAATATTAATTTTGTATGATTTTGTATCCCACAAGATTGTTGATTTGTTTATTAATCCCATTAGTCTTTTAGAGGAATTTTTGGGTCTTTTAGGTAGAGCATCATGTCATCTACAAATTATAATGATTTGACTTCTTTCTTACCTACATGTATCCCTTTATATTTTTCCCTTGTCTGCTTGCTTTGGTTAAAGTTTTGATGAGTATGTTAAACAGCAGTAGTGATCATGGACATTTTGATGTCTCTGAGATGAAGCTTACCTGACCATGGTATATGGTGTTTCCAATAATTTGTTGCATTCTGTTTGCCAGTGTTGCAGACAACTGAGTTAGATAGAAATATTATAGGCAGTAGGACAAGGATAGGACCTCGAAGGAGCCAGTGCAGAAGACCAAATACCTTGCAACTATTGGGGAGACAGGTACCTCCCACTGTGGGCCAGGCCTCAAGGCAAAAGATTAAGCAAATACACTCACATTCTATGGATTGATATTCTAAATAGTTCTCTATCACTGAGGAAGCCAGGAATCACCATCTCAACCCAATAAGGGGAGAGGCACTACTCTGTATGCATGCCCATATGCATGCCCACTTGCTTCCCCATTTGTTTCCAGTTAATGTTTTACCAGAGCAATTAATCTTATTGATTGGCCATAGTTCTGTCCCACCTTATGCCCATCTTATGAATTCCCATATTTTCAGCACTTGGAACCCTTCTCACCTTGTGATTTTAATCTATAAAAGTTCCTGGAAAAGACAGATTCTTTGGCAACCCACTCAGAACCCCTTCTGTCTCTCAGACAGAAGTTTTCTTTCTCTCAGTAAATAATATTATGCTCTTAACCTCCATTGTTCCTAAAATTCATTCTTTGATTTTAGAGAACACGAACTCTGTACATACAGTAGGTTGGGAGTTTCATTTTCCTACATCATTAGTAGAGTGACACCTCAGTTCATGAACTTAATTTTCATTGCAGTTTTGGAAAAGATGTTCATCTTTGTGTTTGTGTGGGAAAGATGGCTGTGGTCCTGTTTGTCATCTGATGTAGAGTTTGCAAACAAAAACAAAATTTTTCCAAATTCTTTTGTTTGCAAACCAAATTGTTTGCAAACAAAACTATTCATGAATGTGAGAATTTTTGTATCTATGTTTGTTAAAGTGATTGGCTTAGCTCTCCTTTTTGGTTGGATTCTTGTCAATTTTTATAATCAGGGTAATGCTAGCTTTCAGGAATAACTTTGGAAGTACTTTTCTTTCAATTTTATTTAAGAGTTTGAGAAGAATTGGTATTAGATTTTCCCAGAAGTTCTTGAAAATTCAGCAGTTAATCTACCAGGACCTAGACTTTTCTTAGTTGGTAGGATTTTATTACTGATTCAATTTCATTGCCATTTACTGGATTATTTAGTGTTTTAATAACTTCTTAGTTCAGTTTTGGTAATTTATGTTTCTAGGCTTCTATTCATTTCTTCTGAAATCTCCAGTTTATCAGAGTACAAGATTGTGAGTAGTTGTCCATAATCTGAATTTCAGCAAGGTCCATGGTGATTCCATCTTTTTCATTTCTAATTTCATGGATATTTCAGTCTTGTCTTTTTTTTTTTTAGTAAGATAAGCTATGAGTTTGCCTACTTTGTTTTTTGAAAAACTGCCTCTGGGGCTCATTGATTGTTTTTATTTTTTTTTAGTCCTCATTTCATTGACTTTTGCTCTGCTCTTTATAATTTTCTTCCTTATACTAGCTTTGGATTTGGATTGTTTTTGTTTTTCTAGGAATTTGAGGCACATCAGGAGGTTATTTATTTGGGCTGGTTCTGTTTTTCTGATGTGGACATTTGCAGCTGTAACCTTTCATCTTAGGACTCCTTTGATTGTGTCCCATCAGTTCTGTATGTTGTACTGTCAATATTGTTTAATTCTAGCAACTGTCATTTTCTTCTTTGATTTATTCTGTGACTAATTGATTATTCAAGTGTGTATTGGTGAATATCCATGAGTTCACATAACTCATGTGGTTTCTTTTGCCATTGATCCATATTGCATTGAACTGCAATTTGGTAGATAGTATGCATAGTATAATTTAGATTCTTTTGCATTTACTCAAGCATGGCTAGTTTGTGATGCTGAGAGGAATGTGTATTCTCTTACTGTCGGGTGGAACATTCTTTAGGTATCTATTGAGTCCATTTGTTTGAAGTTTTGCCTCAATTTAGGTCTTTTTTTCTTTATTTCTTTCCTTCTTTTTTGTCCAATTGATCTATAGTTGTGACAGAAGGTATTTAGGGCCTCCATTATAATTGTGTTGATGTTTATCTAATCTTTTATGTCCAATAGTGTTTGTTTTGTGGAGTTGGGTGCACTATGGTTCCGTGCATTTATATTTATAATTGTTATCTCTTCCTGTTGAGTTATCTCTTCTCAATATGTTGTGACCTTTTTTGCCTCTTCTGATCAATATCACACACCCATAATCTAGCCACCTCCCAAAAGTCCCATCTATGAATACATAAGATTTGGGAGAACATCTATAAATAAGCAATAACATTGACCAATGTCTTCCCTTTGCCCAACACCAACCTCTGCCACTGGTAACCACTGTTCTACTTTATATTTCTCAGGGAAGCTTTTTATGCTACAAATATGAATGTATTTTATATTACTTTCTTTACTAGCATTTTGTCATCTATTAATAAAAGCATGTGAACATGATAATGTGTATTATAATGGAAAAAAATTTAAAATCTCCTAAACATCTATCAATGATAAAATGGAAGAATAAACTACATCTAAACATTTTAAGGAATGCTATGTAAGGAATAAAGAAAAAAAAGTAAAGCTACATTATTGTCTGGAGAAATTTTATATGATATATTGTTAAGCAATATAGAAAAAAATGTATGATATTATTCCAGTAGCAAGAATGACCATGACTATAAACTCAGATTTGAAAAAAAAGAGAGATAATTATGTTTATTTTTCTGTGACTAAACCTTTCATATGACAAGTCCCTATTTGGCTTGATGATTCAAACAGAATTCCAGTCAATTCAGAATATATACAGTCAATGTAGGCTGTCCATCTTCACCTCTTCTTCTGCTTTTGCCCCATGGGAGGGTAAAAGTAGAGATAAGCACTGAAATGCACTGGGAGGGCAGGTGCAGGGAAACAGGTCCCTGATCATTACCAGCTGCTGTATCCTTTCCTGTCCTTGCCCAGGTCCTTGGATCTGCCAGCAGCTTGTGCTACCACCACACTGATCACAGCACAAGGGACAGCATGCTGCTGCTTGCTGAAGGAACAACGAGGGACATAAAAACCCCATAAGAGTGGTGAAGAAGTCCTATTTTATAAGCACCTTGCAACATCATCACGTCATCACCCACTATTCTGACTACAACAGGACATTGAAGCAAATGCCCTGCTAAGAAAAAACTGAAAGAGCTGCATAAATGTCAGAAGAAATAAATACCAGTTTATGTTTATTACAGGTGAGAGCTGTAAGGTAACCAGGATTAGGCCAAGAGATAAAGTCCTCACACTTGCATGAGCAACATTCTATATTGTGTTTTCTGTGAGGCTCACTCAGTCAAAAGCAGTGAGGTTTGAAAAACAAGCAGAAACAGTAGGTGGGCAGTTTTATGGATTTCCCATTCAAAATTTAGAGTTAAGAACTCTAAAGCACCATGGACCTAATGCAAACAATGAAAGTCTGTTCCCCAAAGTGATGGTATTTGGAGATGAGGCCTTTGCAGAGTAATTAGGTCATAATGGAACAGCCTTCCTGGTGGGATTAATGTCCTTGTAAGAAGAGACAGGAAAGAGTTTGGACTTCTCTGTTTTTTTGCACTATGTGAAGATACAAGAAGGTAATATTTCTGAGAAACAGACCCCTTACCCAGAACCAAACCATGCTGACACCATGATCACAGACTTCCAGCCTCCAGAACTGTGAGAAACATGTTTGTTGGTTAAACCATTCAGTCCATGGTATTTGTACTACAGAACCCTAAGATGACTAAGACACCAGAGCATGAAGGACTCAAGGTACCATGAACCTTGAGTTAACAAGAAGAGTGTAGAGAAGAGAGCCCTTGATGCATTTACCATGTCCTCATCAGTCCCAAACATAAAGCAACTGATAACAAGCTGAGACAGCTAGTGATCTTTCCACAAGGTCAGGCTATTTGGAAGTCAAATATTAGAGTTCATAACCCTCTAAGAAGGACAAGCACTAGATAGATATTCTAGGTTCCTGGTTGGGTACTAAAATGTTTGTACTCTAGACACAAATTAACTTGGAGCAGGGAGAGTTTCATTTTGGGAGTTTTTTTTTTTTTTGTACCAGGGATTGAACTCATGACCTGGTGCTTGCCAGGCAGGCACTTATGCTGCTGAACTAAATCCACAGCCCCAGGGAGGATCTTTTTTAAAAGGATGAAATTAAGAATTGCTTACAGCCCTGACCATGTGCTCTGGCAGAATCCCAGCACACAGAAAGGGACTTTGAGCCTGTTCCCAGGCAGTAAGACCACCCGCTGCATCCCAGACTACCCTGGGCCACAAACAGGGACAGTGGGCCTAACTGGGTCATGCCCTGCAATAGCCAAGTAGCCAGTGGGACCCAGATTCCAGCTTTGAGCCCTCACCACACACTCCAGTGGAATCCCAGCACATGAAAAGAGACTTTGAGTCTGCTCCCGGGCAGTAAGACCATGCACTGTTTCCAAGACCACCCCAGGCTGCACACGGGACAGGGGCCCAACTGGGTCACACCCAACCACCGCCAAGCAGCCAGTGGGACCCAGATTCCAGCCTCAGGCCCTGATCTTGCACTCTGGTGGAATTCCAGCACATGGAAAAAACTTGGAATTTAGCTCCCAGGTGGTGAACCTTGGACTACAGTGGATTAACTGTGTCAGTGTGATGAGTATGCCCCTAAAATAGAGGTGTAGAGTGGGTAAATAGGGCCAGTAGTAAAGCCCCCTCCAACTAACTGTAAGACCTTGTGAGTCTCAAAAGAGTGTGGGTGACCATCTCTGACACACAGAAAACATCAGGCAGAGCAAAAATGACAAAACAAAAAAGCAAAATGCAGTCTCATACATCTAGTCCACCAGAAGCAAGTGCAGGAGATATTGAAATAGAGGACCCCAAAAGTAACACACCAGGAACCTCTGAAAAGATAGCCAGTGAACTAAAAAAACAACTGCATCAGGCTATAGAGGAAATCAAATTAGAAGCACTCTCCCATGTAAAGACAGAAATAACAACCTTAGTAAAGGAGTTGCTGAGCACAGCTAAAGAAGAAATTGAGAAAAAAGTACCAGAGCATGGGAAACTGATTGAAACCTTGAATGAACAATATAGAAAACATGCAGAATTCATGAAACAGACTGAAAGAAATATCCAAGAAACAAGAAATTCTATTCAAAGCTTGCAAAACTTCTTAAATGAAGCTGAGGATAGGATTTCAGACCTTGAAGACAGGATCGCAATTAGTGATCATGAAAGGATAGAACTTTTAAAAATAACAAAGCAGCATGAAATGAAAATCCAACAGCTTCAAGATGATGCCAAGAGCAACAATATAAGATTAATAGGCATCAGTGAAGAGGCAGGAGTCAAAGCAAATAACATAGCCAAAATATTCACAGAAGTAACAGAAGAAAATTTCCCAAACATGGGGAAAGAATCTGATATGCAGATAAGTGAGGCATGTAGAAGGCCAAACAGTCAAAATCAACATAAATCCACACCCAGACACATAATAATTAAGATCTCAGATATACAACATAAAAACAGAATACTAAAAGCTGTCAGAGAAAAGACACTACTCACCTACCAAGGAAAGTCCATTAGAATCACAGCAGACTTTTCAGCACAAACCCTCAAATCAAGAAGAGCTTGGAGTGAGGTATTTCAAGCCCTGAAAGAAAACAAATTTCAACCCAGACTGTTGTAACCAGCAAAACCTTCATTCAAATTTAATGGAGAAACAAGATACTTCCATGACAAAGAACAAATGAAGAAATTCATGTCCACCAAACCAACCCTAGAAAGAGTACTGAAAGACATACTACACAGAGATAACAATGACCACAATCCCCAAAACAACAACAGAAAGAAACCACCAGGTAGGATAAGCAACTAAATAAGGCGAAAAGCAGAAAGCAAACAACTGGAACATAACATGGCAAAGTCAAGCCAGTACATATCAGTGATATCCATAAATGTAAATGACCTCAATTCACCTATCAAAAGAAATAGACTGGAGGGAAGTCAAGATGGCCAATAAGTGAAAAACAAAATACAAAGCCTCCCAAGAGAAACAACTCATTTGCCAGAATAAAACACCCTGGAGAGACCCAGACAGAGGGAGATGGATCCTCTTGAGACAGGGAAAAATTAAAACATAAAAAAGCTCACCAAAAACATCAGGACTATGACTGAAACAGCTAAAAATCACGGGACACAGCGTTTTCATTCGTGTCAACCCGCCAAGTTTGTAACAGCCTGAATCCACACCTAGAAGAAGAGCCACCCAAACTCTTTCCCACTGCCACTCAGGAAGCACAGCAGTGCTGAAGTCAGGGGTTGGTGAACCCAATATAGAGCAGAGATGGCAAAGGGACCTTCATTAATCCATGGTCAGTGGTGGGAATGAGACCCCTCTCCACAGGAAGGACATGACTAATTGGGTGACATGTTGGAATCGGGAAAGAAAAGCCTGAACTGGGAACAATAGTGACTTCAGTTGGTTCCTCCCTCCTCAGAGCAGATTTATGGGATTTGCTTGGACTGGGCCAGGCCCCTGGTAAAGGCCCCTGGCCCCTGACCCAATGAGCCATCCCAAATCAATTCCCTGTGCCTAGCAAGCACTAACTGAGTGAAGGCCCCTGAAGTTTGGTAGGCCCGGTGGGGAGGGGCAGGCATACACAGCCGCTGCTTGCACCTCAGTGACAAGAGTAGGCAGGGAGGGTAGAGGTCCCTTCCCAGCATGCTTCAGAGGAAACGTGGCCAACAGGGAAGGTGGATAGTACCTGCACTGTAACCTGGGTTGAGGAAGCCAGGACCACGACAGTAAAGGGAGGCAGGAGTAGGCCCCCAGCCCAGAACCCTGAGAGCCCTGATCAAGGAGAGGGCAAAACAAGGGAGACTGAGGGCAGCAAACACACATCGGATATGGTTTCTATGGACATTAAGAGATATCTTCGGGAGCTTGTAGACAAGCTCAAAACTGAAATATTAAATCAGGTGAAGCAACATATGAGTAGAGTAATAAAAGAAATGCTCTCAGGAAATATCTCTCAGGAAGACACAGACAGAAGAAGGGAGGAACACAAAAAAGGAGAGAAACATTCGATAAAGAATATAAAGAAAATATAGAATACATGAAGCAGATTCAAAGAGACTACCAAGAAATTAAAAACTCAATTGAAAGCAGGCAAAATGCCTTAAAAGAAACTAAGGATAGACTATCAAAACTTGAACACCAGTTTGCAATGTGTGATCATGAAAGGAAAGATCTCTTAAAAATAACAAGGAAACAGGCAGTAACAATACAAAGGCTAGAACATGACAAGAGAATCTACAATTTAAGAAAAAGAAATGTGAACAAAGAAGCAGGAATACATATAGGTGAATTACAAAGGCTATTCATGGAAATAATTAAATAAAACTTCCCAAGCATGGGAAAAGAAAATGACATTTGGTTATATGAAGCATAAAGAACCCCAGCCACCTACAACCAAAACAGATCTACACCCAGACATATAATAATCGAGATACCAGAAATTCAATATAAAAACAGAATATTAAAAGCCATCAGAGAAAAAAAACAGATTACCTATAAAGGTAAGCCCATCAGAATCATGGCTGACTTCTCGACACAGACCATCAGATCAAGAAGAGCTTGGAGCAAAGTATTCCAAGCCCTGAAAGAAAATAACCTCCAGCCCAGATTGAT
>PVLA01005645.1:68247-141303 GCA_004027455.1 Hydrochoerus hydrochaeris
AAACTGTCACTAGAAATTAATGGAGAAACAAGATGCTTCCATAACAAAAAGGAACTGGGTGAGTTTGTGACCACCAATCCAACCCTACAGAGAATACTGAAGGACATTCTAGAGAGAGAGAGAAAAAAAACCCAGGATTTTAGGAACAGTGGCAGAAAGGCCTCAATGAGTGGGGCAGGAAGTAGAATGAAGGAGAAAACTAAACAAAGGGAGAAATATAGCATAGCAGAAATGAAGCAGAGGATAGCTAGAAACTCTAACATAGATGGCCTTGATACACTATATTGTTAATAGTGCACCAGGATTTAAAATGCACATTACTCACACTACTTTGCTTAGATGTATGATATTCCATTCCAGTCATTCTACCTGTACTAGATTTGAGGGTACAAACAGCAATCCCAAAAATAGCAGGATATAGTACAGTAATCATCCTTAATATCCTATTAAGTTAATCTAAAGCTCTGTAAAACCTACACTGTTTTACCATGACTGATCGTAATCTAATCTGATTTGTTAGATCACTGTTTTGTATTGATAGATTTTATTCAAAGCTGTTATGAATGATAGTATCAAGTCTGAGAGTATAGGCAACAGCACTTAAGATGACAAGACCCACTAGAATATCCACTCTGGTTTGATTATTACCTGCCTTTGAAGTTTTATGCTATCTAAAATGTTTTATTTTTACTAATATCATTATGTACTGCTATACTCAATTATACTGCTATATTCATTTATGCCTGATGATATAGGCAATTTTATTGAAGATAATAAGAAACAACACAGCATTCATTGTAAATCACCTTATACTGTGGTTTTATACAACTTTATGGTTTCATGTTTTTATAGGAATTTGTTTTGTTTTGTCTTGCTAAGTTTTGTTTTTCCCCCTAATACAGAAAGGATAGAAATACATGCAGAGATTCATGCATGCATAGCTGTTTACACTCTCACTGTTTGAATATCTACTTTATATGCTTTAATTTTGTAACTTGCACAACTATTTCTAAGAGGACAATATGTAATTTATCAACTAGTGATTTCTTATTATCTTTTTCTGAAATTCTGTATTATCTCTACCCTTTACATGCTTGTGTTTCTCTTTAAATTTAAAAAAAGTAAAAGGAGGAACAGAAAATGCTTTAAAGGAAACAACTGCATTTATGTTTAAGTATGTAGGATTAATAACCATATTGTTAAGTTGTTATTGGATCATTGAACTTCTTTGCAGCCTCACTGTTTGAATATGCACTGTATATGCTTTAACTTTGTAACTTGAACAACTATGTCTAAGAACACAATATATAATTTATCAACTAGGAATTTCTTACCTTTTTTCTGATATTCTGTATTGTTTCTACCTCTTTTTCTGTTTTGCTTTTTTCCTCTTTAAATAAAATTTTAAAAAGAAATAGACTGACAGAATGTGTCAAGAAACATGATCCCACAATATGCTGTATACAAGAAACACATCTGACCCAAAAGGAAACTCATAGATTAAAAGTCAAGAGATGGAAAATAGTATTCTATGCAACAGGAACCCAGAAAAAATCAGGGGTAACTATTCTAATTGCAGACAACGTGAACTTCAATCCTAAAATGATTAAAAGAGATAAAGAAGGTCACTACATACTCGTTAATGGAAAAATTGAAGAGGAAAACTAACAATTATAAATATATATGCAGCAAATATAGGAGCACCCAACTATGTAAGACAGACACTAATGGATATGAAAAACCAAATACACAAGAACACAATTATAACAGGGGATCTTAACAGCCCAATGTCACAAAGAGATAGGTCAACTAGACAAAGAGTCAGCAAAGAAATGACAGAACTGAATCATACCTGTGAGCAATTGGACTTAGTAGATGTTTACAGAGTGTTCCACCCAACCACATCAGAATACACATTCTTCTCAGTAGCGCATGGGACATTCTCCAAAATAGACCATATATTACCCCATAAAATATTCTTAAGTAAATGCAAAGGTATTGAAATCATTCCATGCATGATATCTGACCATAGCACACTGAAATTGGAAATTAATGGCAAAAATTTGCAAAACCTGCACAAATACATGGAAATTAAATAACAACCTTCTGAACAACCAGTGGGCTTCAGATGAAATTAAAGAAGAAATAAAGCAATACCTACAATTCAGTGAAAACATAGAAAAAACATACTGTAATCCATGGGATGCAATGAAAGCGGTCTTAAGAGGAAAATATATAGCAAAAAATTGTCATATCAAGAAAACAGAATGAGCACAAATAAACAACCTAATGCTCCATCTCAAGCTTCTAGAAAAAGAAGAGCAAGCTAAATCCAAAGCTCATAGAAAAGAAGAAATGGTAAAGATTAGAGCAGAAATCAATGCAATTGAAACTAAAAAAAAATACAAAGAATTAATGAATCAAAAAGTTGTTTTTTTGAGAGAATAAACAAAATTGACAAACCCTTAGCTAACCTTATCAAGAGAAAGATAGAAAAAAACCCAAGTTCATGCAATAAGAACAGAAAAGGAGGAAATTACTACAGATCCCATGGAAATTCAAAAGATCATGAATACCTACTTTGAAAATCTCTACTCACACAGAGCAGAAAACACAGAGGAAATGGACAGATTTCTAGAAACATATGAACTACCAAAGCTCAACCAAGAAGATATAACAATTTTGAACAACCCAATATCAGCTATTGAAATTGAAAATGTACTTAAAAACTTACCAACAAAGAAAAGCCCAGGTCCAGATGGATTCACAACTGAATTCTACAAGAAATTTAGAGATAATTTGATAACAATACTCCTTAAACTCTTCAATGAATTGAGAAGAAAGCAATCCTCCCTAAATCACTCCTGGAGGCAAGTATTACTCTGATACCAAAACCAGAGAAAGATCCAAACAAAAAAGAGAACTATAGACCAATCTCACTAATGAACATTGATGCAAAGATTCTCAATAAAATACTGGCAAATAGAATGCAACAAATCATCAAGAAGATTATACATCATGACCAAGTAGGGTTCATTCCAGGAATACAAGGATGGTTTAACATATGCAAATCGATAAATGTAATACACCACATCAACAGAGCCAAAAACAAAATCCACATACTCATCTCAATAGATGCAGAAAAAGCTTTCAACAAAGTCCAACACATGTTCAGTATAAAAACCCTTCAGAAACTCAGAATACATGGTGTTTATCTCAACCTTATAAAGGCCATCTATGACAAACCAACAGCCAACGTTATACTAAATGGACAAAAACTGAAAACTTTTACTTTAAAATCAGGAACAAGACAAGGATGTCCACTATCACCACTCCTTTTAAATATAGTTCTGGAAACACAATATAGTTCTGGGCAATCAGACAAGAGAGAGATATAAAAGGAGTAAAGATAGGAAAGGAAGAAGTTAAATTATCACTATTTGCAGATGACATGATACTCTATGGAGAAGATCCAAAAAATTCCTTAAAAGACTACTAGAGATAATAAACAAGTTCAGCAGTGTAGCTGGATACAAAGTCAATGCTCAAAACTCAATAGCATTCCTGTACACAAACAAAAAACTCACTGAGAGAGAAATTATGGAAATATCACCCTTTACAATAACATATAAAAAAATGAAATATTTAGGAATCAACCTAACTAAAAATGTAAAAGACCTATATGGTGAAAATTATACTACACTGAAAAAGGAGATTGAAGAAGGTATTAGAAAATGGAAGGATATTCCTTGCTCTTGGCTAGGAAGAACCAACATTGTGAAAATGGCCATACTCCCAAAACTGTTATACAGGTTTAACGCAATCCCAATCAAAATACCATTAACATACCTCACAGATCTAGAGAAAACACTCCTAAAATTCATTTGGAAACAGAAGAAACCTAGAATAGCAAAGGCAATTCTAGGCAACAAAGGCAAGGCATCTCAATTCCTGCCTTGAATCTATACTATAAAGCCACAGTGATAAAATCAGCATGGTTCTGGCAAAGAAATAGACCTGAGGATCAATGGAACAGATTAGAAGATGCAAGCACAACTACAAAGACACTCAGCCACCTGATACTTGACAAAAGGGCTAAATATGTCCACTGGAAGAAGTACAACCTTTTTAATAAATGGTTTTGGAAAAATTGGCTCTCCACATCCCGAAGACTAAAACTAGATTCACGCATATCACCATGCACAAAACTAAAGTCTAAATGGATCAAAGACCTAAATATTAAAACAGAAACACTAAATCTATTGGAAGATAAGGTAGATAGAAGTCTTGGAGACATAGGGGTAGGCAGAGAATTTATGAACAGAGCACAAACTGCACAGGAAACACTTCAAAGAATCAACAACTTGGATCTCATATTATTGAAAAATTTCTGCACTTCAAAGGAAATCACCAACAGAGTGAAAAGAAAACCCACAGAGTGGGAAAAAGTTCTATCCAGCAACCCCTCAGACAAAGGACTTGTGTCCAGAATATATAAAGAATTGGAAAACATCAAGCTTCCCAAATTCAAAGACCGTCTCCAAAAATGGGCATCTGAGATGAACACATAGTTCTCAGAGAAAGATATACAAATTGCAAATAAATACGTGAAGAAATTTTAACCATCACTGGTCATTCGAGAAATGCAAATTAAAACAACACTGAGATTTCACCTCACTCTGGACAGAATAGCTGCCATCAAGAAATCAACTGATCACAAATGTTGGCCAGGCTGTGGAGAAAAAGGAACACTATTCCACTGTTGGTGGAAATGTAGACTGGTGCAACTACTATGGAAATCCATATGGAGAATTCTCAGAAGACTAGGATTGGAAGACCCATTCAATCCATCTATTCCCCTCTTGGGTATTTTCCCCGAAGAACTGAAAAGTTCGTATCACAGTGATATATGTGCACCTATGTTCATAGCAGCACAATTTGTAATAGCTAAATCTTGCAAACAACCAAGATGCCCATCAACTGCATAGTGGATGAAAAAGATATACTATTTTTACACAATGCAGTATTACTCAGCTATAAAAAAGGATGATCTTGAGGCCTTCATAGGTAAATGGAGACAACTTGAGACTATCCTCATTAGTGAAATAAATAAGAATCATATTTATAAATATCTCATTGTGTCTCTAGTGTAAAAAGTGATAAGAATTATAAGAGTAATAAAACCCAAAATGTGTAATTACTATTGTAAAAAAGAGAGGAAAAAGAAAGTGCTCTAAGGGATATAACTGCATGTATATTTGAGTGTGTAAAATAGATGACCATATGGCTGAATATTTGTTGGATCTTTGAGCAGAACTGTTTGCAGTCTCACTGTTTGAATGTCTACTATGTATCTGTTAATTTTGTAACTTGAACAACTACATCCAAGATGACACTATGTAATTTATCAACTAGTGATTTCTTAGTGTTTTTTTTTAGAATTCTGCATTGTTGCTACCCTTTTTCTTTTGCTTTTTTCTCTTTAAATAAATTTTTTAAAAAATAAATAATTGCTATTATAAAAAAAGAGAGGAAATAGGAAGTGCTATAAAAGATATAACTGCATGAATATTTAAGTGTATAGGATTGATAACCATACTTCTAAGTTCTTGTTGGATTGTTGAACAGATCTGTTTGCAGTCTCACTGCTTGAACGTCTACTTTGTATGCTCTAATTTTGTAACTTGAACAACTATTTCTAAAACGACAATATCTAATTTATCAACCAGTGATCTCTTACTGTTTATACTCTTTTTTGAAATTCTGCAATATTTCTACCTTTTTTTCTGTTTTTTTTCTCTTTAAATGAAGAAAATTAAAAAAAAAGAATTGCTTGTATTTCTGATTTTCTTCTAAACCATTAACCCAAGACTTTGTATCAGTATTACTTTTTAATTGGTTCTTCTCTTGAAAATAAAGGTAAGAAATATTTCATACAAACTCAAAGTTGATTCCAAAGTTTTTGCTTTAGCAGTTATCACTTTGGATGTTTATCTCTGAACAATCTTTTCTGAAACTGGTGTCTTTGAAATTAACTAGTGTTGAATGAGCTGAGATTTGGTCAACAATAAAAATCAGGAAGACTTAGAAGGCCAGTTCTATGGTCTCTCTTGACAAAAGAAGATTTTAAAAGAAAACTTTAGTTTCAAAGTCTATTTCTACTTTGTGAAAACTGAAAGTTTATTACATTAACTAAAATAAAAGGTCAAGTTTCTTTAGATCAGAATAATATCAACTCTATTAATAGTACATAGCTTGTGCTCATCAGGAGATTTGATCATTCATTAATTATATCTTTGGAACTTCTAGGATGCAATGGTTGGATGATATGTTTATACAGACATCCATTTAGTAGCTTGTGTGCTCCAACTGAACATGTACAGAATGGACATAGTCTTGTTCACCAGTGTATCACAATAGCTGGCTTAATGTTTCCTTCACTATTTTTTCCTTCATTATTATAATTAATGTTCCAACTATGACTGTGATCCACATGATTATGCAATCCGTAATGCTAAGTAAAAATGATAGTATCCATTGTTACACAAAAACTGTCCTCAGAAACCCACCAGTTGAATGGTGGAAACTTTTTTTTAGTTTTTGGGATAAGACTTTTTTTCAAAACATGGAATCCATAGAAAAAGAGGTCTTTAGGGGATTCTATCAAGATTTGGGAATGCACCTGCTTGAGAAAGAGTTCAAGACCTTAAGTGGTATAAGAATTCACAGAACAGATGTAGTGAGAATAGCTTAGAAGATAAAATAATAAATGAAAAAGGTATTGGAGAACATCTGTGACTTAGACATCCACAAACAAAGAATGCTGCAACAGTAAGTAGCTGCTTGAACAACAGCAAGGAACCCAAAGGAGAAAGTACTCCTGGGGAGCCCTGGAGTAGCAATGCTCAGTTTCAAGTTACAATTAAAAGACAAGAAAGAACAGATAGTTATGCAGTTTCAAATTTTTCTGTAACCTCAAAAAAAAAAAAAGAAATAAATCATTCATGTATTCAGAGCTGCATCTTTAGTGGTTTATCTGACTTTCAGCTTTACGTTAATAGCCACTCCATAAACCCAGCAGCATGACACAGCTCTTACAAATCTGAAGTGATGTAAGACTATGTTTCTAGAATTTTAATGGATTGAGGCAGTAACAGTCCCAATATAGCTTTCTTATCAGCTCACCTCTGAAGTTGGTGCTCAATCAGGTGGATGAGAACACCTGCTACTAAAAGGTGTTCTTGTTCTCTTTGTTTCCACTTCAGTGACTGACATTTAATACAGTGTTGTAGTTTGAATTTCTCATGGATATTTGCCATAATTCCTTCCTAATATGATGTTCACTGAGAACACATGTTAGGATGCTTCCCTCTAAATTGTGTTTTTCTATTAAAAAGATCAAACCAGAGCTCTTATATTAGAAAAGCATAAAATGCTAATATTAATGTAACTAGTTTGTTGAGTATGCTGAACTGTGGAATACCACAGGAAATACCATCGTATCACACCCCATCACTAGTTTAACTTATTCTTGGTTAGGTTTCCCCTTTATGACTCTCGAGAAAATCACAGGCAGATCTCAAAACTTCAAAGCTTCTTTGAGGTACTGAAAGTTCATTGACATACAATTTGAAGTTCTAATCTCATATTTATTTCAAAATTTCTTTCTTTAAACTTGGGCCTATTTTACATAGAATGGGGAATCTCTAGGTAGGAGAACAAGAATGGCTACAGATTTTGTTTCTTCTCTTTACTTGCCTAATATGTCTGGTACCCATTTGCTTAGAAGAGGAAAGGAAGGCAAACAATGCAATAGATTGAATTATAATCCTCCCAAAGTGTCCTGATGCCCGAGCATGTGGTTATGAACTTATTTGGTAAAAAAAAAAAAAAAAGTCTTTGCAGATATATTTAAATAAAGATCTGTAGTTGAGATTACTCTAGATTATACAAGTGGATGCCAAATTCAATGCCATTGCAAAATACACACAGAGAAGAGACTCAAAGAGCTGGGGGAGGAGGTAATATGACCATGGAGACTAGATTCAATGATACAGTCAAAAAGCTAAGAATCACCTGAAGCCTCCAAAAGCTAGAAACATGAGGAACATATTACCTTCTGGAGCTTTTAGAAGGCCAGAAGTCCTAATGTCACCTTGATTTTGGCCTCCAGAACTGTGAGTTTTAGGCACCCAATTTATAGTCCTTTGTTAAGGTAGTCATGGGAAATTAGTATAAGGGGACAAAGAGCAGATATCTTTTTATTTAGATTTTAGTCTGTAGTTATTTCACAACTACTAATGCCTCCTGTGTGACAAGTGTTTCAAAGCTGGCTGTGTTGGCCTGAGGACCAGTGAAACACATTAAAAGATACAGATACAGCTACAAATGGACTCAACCAGCTTATCTTTGACAAAGGAGCCAGACATGTTCACTGGAAAAAGATAGCCTCTTTAATAAGCGGTGCTGGAGAAACTGGCTTCCCACATACCAAAGACTAAAACTAGACCCATGTCTATCACCATGCACTAAACTAAAGTTAAAACAGGTCAAAGTTCTAAATATTAAAACAGAAACACTGAATCTACTGGAAGAGAAAGTAGAAACCTTGATGACTTAAGGGTAGGTAGAGAGTTCATGAACAAAACCCAAACTGCACAGGAAGTACTTAGAAGAATCAACAACTGGGATCTCATCTTTTTAAAATTCTTTTGCACATCAAAAGGAATCACCAACAGAGTGAAAAGACATCCCACAGAGTGAGAAAAAATGTTAGCCAACTATCCCTCAGACAAAGGACTTACATCTAGAATATATAAAGAATTTTTAAAAAATCAGGCCCCTTATATTCAAAGACCCTTTCCAAAAATGGGAATGTGAGATGAATGCACTTCTCAGATGAAGAAATACAAAGGCAAATAAATATATGAAAAAATTCAACATTATTGGTCATTAGAGAAATGAAATTTAAAACACACTGAGATTCCATCTTATTCCAGAAAGAATGACCATCATCAAGAAATCAACCAATAGCAAATACTGGCAGGACTATGGGGAAAAAGGAATCCTTCTCCACTGTTGGTGGGACTGTAATCTGGTAGAACCATTGTGAAAATCAGAGTGGAGACTCTTCAAAAAATTGAAATTAGAGGTCTCATTTGATTCAGCTATTCCCCTTCTGAAAATACCCCTTTTGGGTATTTTCACAGAAGAATTAAACATATCATGTCACAGCAATATGTGTGCATTCATGTTTATAGTAGCTAAAATATTGGAAACAACCCAAATGCCCATCAACTGAGGAATGGATAAAAAAGATATGGTACTTTTATACAATGGAGTACTACTCAGCTATAAATAAGGATAAACTTGAGGCTTTTATAGAAAAATGGATGTAACTTGAGACCATACTCATAAATGAAATAAATCAGATTCACATGTGCAAACATCATATGTTTCCCTAGCATAAAAAATTGAAAGAATAAATAAGATCTAAAATATACAATAGATACTGTGAAAGGGGAAGAAACTGCTCAAAAGGAAAGAACAAATGGATGAGGGAAAGGAGAAAAGAATAAATAAAAATATATATATACAACATAGCTTAAATAATTACACTACTAATTTCTATTAGTTCATTGAAAAGAATGGTTTGTGTTTATATTGTTTGATCAATTTTTCATGCCTATATCTTGTAATCTGAGCAACTAGTTTGAAGATAACAATATGTAACACATTAACCTTTGTTAATCCCCTATTATTATGTTTTGAAATTCTGTATCATTGTTTTTAATTTTCTTATCTTTTAAAAAAAGTTAGTTGTGTCATCAGAAGCAAGAGCAGGTTTTTTTGCAAAACTTTTTATAACCCTGAAAAAACTGAGAATCTTCCTGGCTAATTTTTTGTGACTTTCTGCTCAGCTCCCATTTAGAGTGATAAACCCTATACTTCCTTCATAGTTTTCTCTCAAAATAAGGGTGAAAACTATACCTGGGGCCTCATGAGTACTCTACTTTTAAACTGCTCAGGCAGTTTCCATGATATTCCCTTGGCCTTCAAGAATCACCACTCATTCTGGCCATTGTGAAGAGCAGCAGATCAACTTGCTATCCACTTGGTCATTTCCCTCTCTCACCATCACCAACTACTCCAGTCACTCTCTGCCCTCAGAATTTTCCACCTGCCAGGTTTACTGTTCAAACCATCTCATGAGCTGCCTTATGGTGGCCCACCCATTAGGTCAACCCAAATTGGGCAGGTTACTGAGATCTAACCAGAGGTAGAGACACAACTGTTCTTTGACAGAATCTCCCACACCATATGTGGTTGCCATGGAGGTTTTTTCTTTGTCTACTAGTGCTCCTGTCATGGGTTCTAATCTGATAACAGGACCATGGAAGTGAAAGATGGAGGATTCCTCTGGCCACTCCAGGGAGCATTGGAAGGTGCTTGGCTATGTAGGGGTACCACCTATTGGTCTTAGTTTGGGCTTTAGTTGAAACTGGCTGAGAAAAATCCCATTTAATATCTGTCATATATACTACATAGAACAGTAAGCAAGACTTTTTAAGGTGAATATATTTTTCTAACTTGATAGGTTTTTTGCTTTGTTTTTGTTTTGTTTACTGATTCTCATCTGTTATCAATCCTTTCTCCCTCTTTTCAGGATCTCCACCTGGCTTGGTTAGATCTCACTGGAATTTATGATAAAGTTTTTTTGAATCTCTAACTATCAATTGCCATTAATGTTCTCTCTATGATAGCTCCAGTGCTCAGTATCTGGATGGCTTATAAATCTAGTCTTTAGATCTCTTTTTAAAAAGGAGAAAATGTCTATTTATAACATGAAGCTTCTTGAAAGGAGAAAATTAAGGCTGCTAAGTGTTATGGTCTTGTTTTAATCAAAAGGAAAGGTTTTCTTTCCCCAGATAGAGGATCTTAGGCATTTCTTCAGTATTTTTCCAATTTTACAGGGATTATAAGTATCTTTAGACATCCAGAAAACTCTTCCCAGGTAACTAAGTTTCTATTCTTGGTATCACTGATTTCTTATAAAACCTAGATGACTTTTAAGGTTCTTTTCAACTTTAGAATTATGTAATTTCATGTACTCTGTAATTACCAGGAGTTTTGGAAAGCTTCCAATTAAGCTGCAATACTTCTGAATCATAAACTTTAATCCTTCCCTTGTCTGTCACATATGTCTTATTGAAGCAAATGTTTAAAAAGGTATCTTGCCTGTGCCTGTTGATCACACAGCTCCTTCCTGTGTGCTCTAGATAGACAAGGGTCTTAAATGTAATAGGGTTCTCCAGGACATTTACACAGCTGTTTGGGTACAGTACTGATTTACATGGGGACTTAGAGCCTCATAAAGAGAAATTTGAAACTAGCTACAATTGGCTGATATTTATGTCTGTTAGATCTGGTGAACTGACTTAAGTTTGAACACAGAGTGGGAAAATGCCTACCCTCTGGGACAATAATAGTAAACAAAGAATATTTGCAAGATAGGCTAGAATTGGAGGGACTGGAGGAAGCAGAGGTTCAGGTATAGTATAAAGTTGTCCTAGAATCCACTTTGCTCAGAGCCATTTGTGTGCTCTTAGAAGGAGAAGAAATGTAAAACATGAATCTGAAGGGGCTATGGGGTTTAGTTCAGTAGCACAGTCACCTGCTTGGCAAGCATGAGGTCATGAGTTCGATCCCTGGTACCAAAAAAATAAAAAAAGTGAATCTGTGGAGGCCCACACCACTCTGCAGGGAAACTTCTATTTTCCAAGGAGGTAGTAAATCTGAAAGAACCATGTTAAAGAACTGTAGACCATCATCCCTCCCTTCCTCTGCCACAGCAGGCAAAAAACAAAAAGTGAAGATCTAGAGAACTGTAGAGACAGCAAAGAGCTTCAAACATCACTGGTTAAGAAAACAGCTACAGAAAGGCTTCAGAAGTTACAGTGGCCAGTGCCCTAAGTAGGGTCTGAGCAGTTTCAGTGGTGCAGTGACCACAGTCCCACAGAGCAGAGGGGCCACAGGTGTAGCTCAAATTATAAACTCTCCCTCTGCTAAGTAAACTCATAGATATGCACAAAACTGAGGTGGGCTGAAATCCTGGTACAGTATTTGAAAGGTAGGGGAGGTAGATCTAGCAGACTAGAGACCAGTGGTACAGGTGAACTTAGGGGCAACAGGGGATAAGTGGAACCCATGGGCCAGTCTCATGCCTGCCATTTTAAAGGAGCCCGACACTGACAAAGAATATAAAATTGTGTTTGTTTTCTGTGACCACTTAGAAACAACTAAACTCAGTGAACATCAAACTCTACCTCTGGGCATTACTTGCCTTACAGACACACCCTTTGAAAGCCAGGTCTTTAAAAATTCACTAGAATTCAATTAGCCAGTGTTTGTTCAGGACTTATTTCATGCTCAGAATTGCTCTGCAGTAATACAGAGGAAGGGCTGACATAGTAACTCTCAAGACTGAAGATTAACTCTGTGTCAGGTATTTCATACTTCCATTTTAGGAACTAAATAGTATTATACTCATACTCATTTTAAGACAAAGCGAATCCTCTAGGATCCCTCAGAACTGTGATCCAAAGCAAGATGTATCTGACTCCAAAGAGAAAGCTTTTCAACACTCTACAAAGAAATTGAAATTTATATTGGCAAAAATGTGAGATGACAACATGAAATGGCAACCTTGGCTTATGTCCTCTATTTTATTGTGCAAATTAAAGTGTTAAGTAACACACCGATGAAGCTCAAGTCTCAAAACCTGCTTTGAAACAGACATCAAGCCTGTCAAAAACACAAAAAGACAAGTAAGTGAGGTCAGTAGCTAATGACGATGCCTGAAAAGCAAAAAGTTATCTCTCCAGTCCATATTACTTGAGTGCAGCTTGATCAGTCTCCAGTTTTACCCTTTTTAAGCTCATTGTTTAAATTTGAGACCAAACCCAAAGCTAAAACGAAGGAGAACTTGGATCCACTTACTTTTAGAAGCATAAATATTCCTGATAGGAAGGAGCCTGTGGTGAACAATCGCTATGACCTGGAGGGAAGAACACTGACTGACCTTGTGGTCTGAAGCCACATTTGGTTTCACAGCCCAGCAGCCCAGTGAATGCCTGCTCTGTGGGCTGCCTGTGGCACAGATAACATCCATTACAATAACAAACTCACAAGCTGGAGCTCAAGACCTGTGAATCCACAAAGGAAACAAATTACATCTCTTTTGAGGAAGGCTCAGAGAATCAGGCAAAGAGATTTAAGGCTGGATACCAGCTGAGAGGAGGGGTGGAATGACTAAATCTAATGAGAAAGGAAAACAAAATCCAACTGAAGTGATATAGCACTGAAAAGAACCCCAGTTTGCGCAGAATAAACCTATCTTAATCTCCAGAAAACATACCTTAAAAAAAACTTAAAAATGAAAACTCAAATATAAGTGAAAACCTCAAGATTTCTTTAGATTTCCTGAGATTTTTGTTCTACTACATAACAGAACTGTCAGCAGGGAATTTTTTTTCTCTGTGTGGAAGTAGGCTGGGACTGTCAAAAAGTCAATTAGGAAACCAGAGAATATGCTCATTACAGTTTAACAAACTCGGTGAGCATGAAGCAGCCAGAGGAACTGCCAGTGGCTTGGGTCAGCTGGGCCAGGGATGCTGAATGGGCCAGATGGGCAAATCACACCATGGAAAAAGAGCCCTCCCCTTGTCCTGCTGGGCCACTGCCCTGACCTACAAACAAACGTGGAGGGCACAAATTTGTTCCCCCTTATCAGCTGCTTACTTAGCTCAGCAGCTGCTGCCATGAGTTTCTGTTTCCATGTCCTGCCTTTTTCCAACAGTTGTTTTTTTGTCCAACTTTTGTGTGAGGAAGGAGGAGCCCAACTAATGGAGAAATGGTGCATGGCTGTTGACAGCTAAGCATTAGAATAGAGAAGCAGAACATTGATTAAAAAACAACAACAAAAACAAAAAACTTCTGGGCAATCTGGGGGCCCAGAAAAAAACAAAGTACTGATTATGAGTTCTCTCCTTGTTCACTCTGCAAAAAGGGTACCATTTTCTTTTTGGAAATCCTATTGCCAAATGGAAGTGGAGGCATGTATGAAATGGATTGTAAATTGTTTGTTCCTAAAATGCCCATGAAAATAAGAACTACCAAGTATTAGGAACCAAGCAAGGCTTGTTGAGAATTAGCTGAGGGACTAAATGAGAATCAGGCAGGGGGTCTGGTGAGAAATACAACATGTTGTTATCCTTCTGTCCAGAAGCATTTATGTTTGGTGAAACAGCTACTCGAGTGAAAGACTGTACACATTTACAGGCAAAGATTTCAAGTGTTTTTGTGATAACACTATTCAGAGATAGCTGAACCAGTGGACCAACTTTATTAGAAATGTAGTTACTTAAAATATAACTTGTTAGATATTAAAATTATAAACATAATAGAAAAATAAGAAATGTGTTTTCTTCTGCTACCTGACACACGTGATGTTTCATTTCTCTTTGTGGTATTTTCACAATGTCAGAAAACTGTTTATTCTTACTTAATAAATAGAAAAATTAAAGACAGGAAGCCAAGGGTATAATGGAGCAGGGAAAGGAAGGCAGGGAGGTGGAGAGAGGAATAAGAAGAGAGACTCAGTTGCCCTGGAAACAGCTCCAAAGGAAGGCGAATAGAGAGAAAAGAAGCTGAGGCTTTTTGTTTCATCATGTGTTTTTCTAACTCAGGCCTCTTCTATGCGATTACATCGCCCCCCATTCAGGTAGAATAAACTCATTTCCACAGACATGTTTTGCACACAACCCTCTGAAAGTCATCATGTAGGAGGCAAAGCTGGAGTGGTGATGAGGATGACGAAGACGCGCCTGGACACTAGAGAACACTTCCATCTGAGCCTGCCACACAGCAGACCTGGCAGAGCATTTCCCAGGTGTGGGTCCTGTGTCTCGGATCACCATGGCATCTGAATCCTGAATTTAAACCCCAGGTCATTTCAGATGTGTAATTTCTCTGGGCATTGTTTTCTCGCTGTTAAAACAGGAATGATAATTATACCAACATGTGTCGGGCCAGGTTGAGAAAATAGAACCATACAAGACATGTTTCCACAACAGAAATTTAATATACAGATCCTATTTTATGGGTGTCGGAGAGCTGAATGAGAAAGAAAGGAATGTGAGGCAAGAACCAGTAATAACTATGGGAAGCAGCTCCCATCTCCTTGGTTGGAGGAGCAAAAGGAAGAGGCTGGGACCAGGAGAAACTGGACATGTGGAGAAATAGCCCTGTTTCCAAGTCTTCAGGCACCAGAAGAGGCTGGTTCTAGGGTGTGGATGGATGCTACAGTCTGAGCCCAATGGTGAATGATTGTTGCTTGGGGGAGACTGAAAGGAACCAATAGCAAACAAACAGAATGAAAGAAATCTCTCCAGCCTTCAGGGTCTCTGCAGAGCTTCCTGTTGACAGTAATTAACAGGAAACCTGCTGCCTCAAAAGAACTGGTTTGAAGAAGCCAAGTTCCAACCATAAACCAGAGTATAGAAAGGTAAATCTGGAAGTGACAGAAATTGTTTTAAATCCAGCTCAGTATTTCAAAGGAAAATTATAAGATTAAGTGAGTTGGTTCAGATGTTCCTCAACTTATAATGGGACTTTGTGCTGATACGCTCACTGTAAGCTAAAAATATTGTAAACAAAAAATGCATTAATATAAAACATCATAGCTTAGCAACACAGTAGCTCACAGAGCATGGATTGTTGACTCTTGTGGTTGCTTGACTGACTGAAGACTATGGTTTACTGCTGCTGCTCAGGTTGCTGAGACAGCACTTCCCCAGCCTTGGAAAAGGTCAAAATTAGAAGTACAATTTCTACTGAACTATAGTGAAGTTGGAAACTCTTTAAGTCGAGGACCATCTCAATTTATAAAGTGCTTAAAACAGTGCTTGGCATATAGTAAGTGCATCAATGTACATTAAATAAACCCACCAAAAAACAATGCAGAAAGTAATATTAGAATTTCAGTTTTATCTATGAGAATGAAGAGGTTTCATGTAGTTTCAAGAATGCTCAGGGTCCCATAAACTAGTCACTAGTGTAGTCTGGATCATCTGAATCTGAAGTGCCTTAAAGAAAGCAGCCATATACTCAAATCGCTTCCAAGAGATACAGGCTGTAAAGTGTATTAGGAGAGGTACAAATGGAAGCATTGGGGAGTATAAAGGATGGAGGGCAAGCCATTGGCTGAGTTGTATAGAAGACTTGCTGGAGGTGATGGGGTTTGACTGGAGTTGTCAAAGACAGGATTTTGACTAGCATGTGCTGGAAGTAGAAGAAACTGTGTGAGCAAAGACCAGGGTGTGGGGCATGTATCCAATGGTGACTATGCATATTAGGAGGAGATAAAGATTCCTTACCATCTCCTTCAATGTTAAAAAATAAAGTTGATATATTTACAGATATTACTGTGATATAAAGAGTTCTTTTGAGGCAATTGGAAGGATAAAATATTGTATAAACTTATGAATAAATTTGTGAATCAATAGAATCAGTTGAATAATAGCTTTTTAATTCACATCCTTTAAAAAAACTCTTAATATTAAAATCAGAGGACAAGTAAACTTGTTTTAAAATAGCTGAGTAACTTGGAAATCTAATTTGAATTACTTTGATGCCATTTAAATAATGTGCCATATTTGATTTCCACTCAGTTCATTTGTCAGAAAGTTAGGTGTGAATTTACTTTATATCCTTTTTATTTAATTCAACTCTTAGTGCTAGGCACTGGCTCAGACACTAGAGAGGCAGAGAATTGTAAATGGTGGTTTAGTCTTTAAGGAATTCATAATCTTGGAAGGCAACTGGTAGATAACCACATCTCTGTAATTGCAACAGAAAGCAAAGGTTCCAGTACATTTAAAATATACAGATTCCAGTGGGAGGGGATGGAGGGCATGGCAAAAGATTCTACCCCTGACGCCCCAGCAAGCAGCAGCAACAATGGCAGAAGTCAGTAGGTGAGATGTGAAAGAAGAGGAACTGAGACAAATCATGGAGACCCATTCATTTTATAGGATGCTGAGCCAGATCCCAAGGCTAAGGCTTCCTCAGCTAAGGAAGTCAGAGTTTCATGAAGTTGGAAAATGTTCTGTAATGTTTTCATGGTTCTAGACCTGGTCTATGAAGTCCTATGGTAAGGGAGTTGCCATGAAATCAGAGAAGGAAATTGCACATTCCCATAATAGCTAACCATTTCTAAACATCCACTGCACACCAAGCACTTTAATAACAGACAGGTATTGTATTTAGACTTATAGTTACTAGTCCCCAAGTCTCCTTCTACCCTTCTTCCTTTTAGTAACAGACTTCCCTACTAAACTTTAGTAAAGCATCCACATGATTATCTGCAAAAGACAATAGTTTCCAGCCCTCCTGGTAGCTTAATGTGACTACACAACTTAGTTTTCTGTAGAATGTGAGCAGAAGCAGTGCATACAGCTTTCAAGTCACTTCTCTAAAAGAGAGTTGTTGGCCCTTCATTTCCTCTTTCCACAAGGAAAATTGGATGCCAATGTTGTATAAATTCTTCTGTGCAGAAAAGAGAAGAATACAACAGCAGGCAAGGAACAGCCTGGGTCCTAGGCCAAATTTGTGGACCTAAAAGGCCACCTCCTCTTGTGATTATACCTACTGAACCTACCTTTAGCACCTGACATACAAAGAAAAACATTCACCAGAATTATGTCAGGGTTAAAGGAATATTGGCCACAGGTGAGGAAGCGTAGAAACTGCACTGACTTGCAAACTGCACTGGCTTTGCTGCTATAGACATTATGTTTACTTCTTTGGAAATCTCTGTTGTTTATACTGTGGTTTCCAGCTGAGTTTCAAATGCCTGGGTTTCCCTATTAAATGACCCTAAGGTGAGGAAAAGGTCATTGCTTTAAGCAAGGGCAGACCTGTTCAGCAAACAGTTTCTGAGCATTCACTATATGCCAAGTATCAAAGATGGAAGCACATACACACACACAGTCTTTGCCCTCAAGATGCCTGTAGTGGAAAGATATACAAATCTAAGAACAGCAGTCAAAGGAATTAGTTAATATTCTTGACTTGAGACAAAAAGTCAAACTCAAATCAATTAAAGAGTGAAAAAAACCCATTTGTAGACTTATGCAAATACAGGATGCAGAATAATCCTGATTTTAGGCATTTAACCCCATACTGAATGAAACTCCATAGATGGCCTGCACATTTGTATTTTTGCCCTTGCTTCTATCCATCCACCAGGCAATTTTGCTTCTGGTTTAGAAATCATGGTTTTAATATAGGTCATCCATGTCGTAAATTGGCAATTAGATTAGAAAGAGAAGCTGAAGAAGACAACCACACCTGAGGCAATCAGGAGATCCTGAACCCAGGCAAGAGCTGCCCCGACATTGCACATTGTGTACCCCCATGTATTTCTGTATTTAGAACATGGCAGTGGGGCGAACTTTGAAGGGGCGTGAGTAGAGAACCATACCATTTGTTTGGCGGTTAACTGGAGAGTTATGAAAGAGGCTGCCATTTCCTTTCATTTAACAACTATTTATCATGCAACTATATACCAGGCATTGAGTGAAGTGGTGAGGATAAATGAGTCTCTAAGCAAAAAGCCTCTCTTCATGAAGCTTCTGTTCTAAGAGGAAGACAATGTACAGCAAGGAAACAAACTCATTACTGACTGTTAAGTTCTGTGAAGGAAACCCCTTTACTACATACTCGGTGGTGGAGGTCAGCACTGGATGGAATGGAGCAAATGCCTTGAGCTGATCTATTACAGGAGACCTAATGGGAATGAGATAGAAAAGAGGCAGTTGTTTGAAAGAGTATGAATGTTCCACATTAGGGTGTTAGCAAGAACACAGGCCCTGAAGCAGAGGGAACTGAGGGTGAACAAACAGGGAGAGCAAGGAAGCTATAGCTCAGTGAAAAGAATGTGGAGTGGGTTGAGCTTGCAGTTGTCAGGAACCAGGCTATGGGATAACCAGGCTTCCATTTTATTCCACACACAATGAAATATTTGCTTTCAAAGGAATCTCCTGACTACTGGGTAAAGAAAGTACAAAATCAAGTTTTGAGCTAGATGGACAGCAAGGTCCAGGTTTGGCCCCAGCAATCCACAGCAGGCTACTGAAAGGTCCCCTGGAGCTGTATTAGTATCTGCTGAGCCTGTACCCGTAATGTGCAGCAGCACATTTAGCAAAGAGGAAAATGTTCTATAGGTACAAGTGGCTCTTGAACATTAGCACTGTGGGTAGTTTGATTCAGGAATCGAATATTAATTTTATTCTATTTAATTTATTTAAATTTATACAGCTACATGCAACTAATGAACATTATACTGTACCACACAAGGCAATAGTGGGCACTGGATGCTTGAGCATTTTACTTGGAATCCTGCAGCCAGGAATTTCCACAAAAGATGGGCACAGGAGAAGGTACCTGGACCCCCACCCGCTAACACCCCTCTGCCGTGCCGGCTCAGGATAGAGTCTCTGGGGTCACTGAGGCTTTATTTTGTTATTAGCGAGAAACATGGTTGTGGGGAGTCCCACGCACATCCTTTAGGGGAGCCCCGAACTGCAAAGAAAGCCTTTGCGATCGCTCCTTCCACACGCATCAGCCCCGCAAGCTCGCAGCGCAGCCATTGGCAGGAGAGGAACTCAGCGCCGCAGCGCCTGGCCTCCCTGCTTGCCCCGCAGCGGCACCCAGTAGGCACCGGCTTGCGGGCAGCGCAGGTGAGTCAGACCAGAAGGGATCCCAGGCCACCACCGAGCCGGATGGAGGGTAGCTTCCCCGTCTGGCCACCCTCGGCTCCCGCACCGCGCTGCGCAGCTGCCTGCTCTGCTCAGGGGTGGGGTCGGGGATGGCGCAGGCCGCCACCTGCACCCGCTCTGCTTTCCGCTGCTTTCGCTTTCCCGGGGTTCCGCAAGGTCTGGACAAGGAAAGCAGAGAGAGAGCGGAGCAGGTGGACATTGAGGAGGGGTAGGGACTGGCACCTTTGACCACCGGGGAGCATCTTTGACCTAACCTCTCCCAAAAGGCGCGTTCCCGGGCCAGGCCCGGTGCCCAGTAGCTCGTGGGTCAGCGCCCTGACCTTGGTCTCTCCGGCGTCAGGTCTGGACAAGGATCATGGGCGCCGCGCTGGGCACAGACGCGCGGCTGGCTCCCCTGGCCGGCAGGGCCTGCGGCGCTCTCCTGCGCTGGGCACCCTCCCCTCCCGCCCGGGGCTGCCACTCCAGACCCGGGCTGGCGCGCCCTGTGCCCCTGAAGAAGCGCGGATACGATGTCACCAGGAACCCACATCTCAACAAGGTAATGGTCTGCGTCCGGGAGCGGGGATGGGAATGATCCTGTGACGCGGGGAGGGGCGCCCCGCGCCCCGCCCCAGGGTCTTGGAAAGATCTTCCAGGGCGCCCTTCCAGTGACTTTCTGGTTTTGCCTTGCAGGAACTCGGTGTCCTTTGCCTTAGCTTTTACTCCCCCGTCTTCTCCTTCTGCGTGGCAAGAGGTAACCCGTATGGCAGGGAGCTTAATTCCTTCAGCAAAAACAATATAGGCCAGGTTAAATTCTTCAGGGTCAGTCTGACCTAGGGTCAGAACTCTCCTTGATGATGCTAATCCCGTTGGTCTTGGACAGCTCATTCAACCTCTGAGTCACTTTCCCCTATCAGTTAAAGAGATACGACTGATTTAGGAATGTTGTAAAATTTAAGGAGAAAATGGAAGAGAACCAGTCTGCTGCAACACAGTACCTGGCACCTGGTGAGATAATGTCAGCTGTGGTTACTGTTATTATTCTGAGAAAAAGATTAAGTTGAAAGTGAGGCAGGGAAGCCTAGAATTATAGAACTTTTAGAGTCTGAAGGAGCATCAGAGGAATCGTAAAGACAAAGGGAACGTGTCCAAGGTCACCACCTAGTTAGTTAGCTCTGGCTCTGCACTGAAATTCAGATCTCTAATGTTCTTGTTGAGTTGAGCCTGTTGTTAATTAATGCGTGTTTATTGACTAAAAGTGCACATATTTGTTTGGGAGATATAATCAGGATCTTTAGTGTTGAAGGTTGAGACAAGAAAAGCAAATGACCTGTGATGTGTTTTCCCTCCTTTTTACATTAGCTTGTGCAACTCATTAAACTTCTCTAAGGCTAAGATTTCTCCAGTCTAAAATGAATATTGTGATAGACCCACAATGCTTAACTCATTTGGTTATTATGATAATAAACTGAATCACAAATTTGCAGTCATATTTTAAATTACAGAAAGGGCTGAATAACTAAGCAAATACACTACAAGTAAAAATGTTAACAATTTCTTTGACTCGTGATTATGAAATTTAAATTCATAAAGAGGGGAGTGAAATGAGAAAAAAAAGAAGCAAAGATATACTATGTACAGGTACAAATTCTCTATGATGAATATTGTAATTTTTCATATCTAAAGTATACCAATAAAATTTTAAAAATACACGAAAAGAAGTAGGAGCAAGTGTATAATGCTATGTATTTTGATTGTTTCCTGCAGAATTAATAGAAGTTAAGGAAAAAGTCTTTCTCTCAACCTGTACCTATTGCATTAACCTTCTCCCCCCAAAAGAGATCCTGAATTCTCTACACACTGCTACTTCCAACATATTTTCTTAGTGCTTAAAAATGCAAAATGGAATGAGCAAACCAAAGGCTTCTTTAACTTGAAAACCTAGAGGTAGGCCTGATCCAGAAGTGGAGATGGCTTTCCAAAAGGTGCAGGGTCTTTCTAGCTGTCTGCTCTGCCTCTGCATATCAGCTTCATCCTAAGGCTTTGTGCACTGCGTCTTTCTCCTCAAGTACTTCCACAGTCCCCCGTCTGCTGTTCTTACACCATACTCTGCAGGGTAGCTCCAGTGAAAGAACAAGGATATTTTCTTTGAAGCCTCAGAAAGTAAATTCCACTGTTTGATAGATTCCGATGGATTCTTTCTATTCTCACACCAACCACCTGTAACCAGAGCCAGTGGAAACATAGCCTGGAGTAAAAGACAAGGTTTAACCTAAGTGGTTTCCTACTTCAGGTGGTTTAGAATAAAAGGCATATGGTTTCTGGGTAATAAATCTGGATTTTGTCATCTGACAATGGAGGGCTGGATGCTACAAAGCAAAACAGTAAGTTCTCATTACAGGCTCCAATGATGAAAATAGCTGTCTTAAAACTATGGGCATATTACCAACCTCTAGTTTTGTGACTAGTTAAGAAGATAAAGAAAAAATTCAGATGCTTCCTTATAACTCTAGATTTTGTCCTCTGAAAACACTTTTGTCCCTGCTTCCTTCTCCCTGATGTAAACACTTATCCTCCCAGTAATACAAATGGAATATTTTCCATAAATCTTTTCATGATGTTAAGTAATATTTTGTACATCCCTAAAGTCAGCTGATGCAGGTCAGGAGAGAGGAAGGTATTGAGGGTACTGCTGAGAACACACTGACACTAAACCTTGGGGAGAGAAGGAAGCAGTAGAGAAGCAGTAATGCCTGGAAGCTTCTGTGGATGCCTGTCTCTTCCCACTGGACTGCCACTCGCTCCCTGTCCTAGTGGTCTGAAGTGCTCAGAGGATCTTCAGGAAAAACTTGAGGTTTTGTGCTTTTCCTCAGACAGATGGGAAGACTGTGCTGTGGGTAACCAGAACAACAGGGTTACATCTGAAGAAACAGAGAAAAAGGCAGCTTTGAAAGGGTTTTGGGGGCTGTAGTTAGTGGCAGGTCTGTGAGTGGAATATTTTTTTCCTACTGGAGCATGAGTTCCTCCAATGCAAGGACCGTATTTCATATACTATTTCTGTAACTGACAGGCACAGGTACAAGGAAGTTCCTGAAGGACCTACAATTAACATTAAATTCTTGGAATGAGTTCACTCAATTAGCATCCCATTTGTAAAAGATCAGGAGAGGCATTTAAATTGAAGCTTGAGTGCAGAGGGTGGTCAGGAGATGGAATTTTCTGGGAAGATGGCAACTGAGCTGGGTAAGCACTGCTGATATTGTGCAGTTAGTGAACTGTGCACCCAACTCAGTTAGGACGTGACCATGTGATTTTCAGTGAATCTCATAAGCTCCTCTGACCCTGCTGTATCACTGCTGTGAGGATATAGAGATAGTCCTCATGAAATCACTTTGAAAACTGTAATATGTAAAGTATTAGGGGGCTGTGTAGACTAGTCCCAAAATTAGAGTTGGAAGGGTCTTGAGAGATGACCTAATGTGGAATTGTTTGAACTATGAATCATAAACCATTAGAGCAAATATTAGCCTAATGGTCTCACCAGCAATCTGCTTTAAAAATAAATGAATTGGAGTAGAATAGAAAAAGAACAAGAACAAGTGCGTTTATTCAATAAAGATAGGTTTTATCAGATCAGTGTGTAAAATGACTATTTGTACTGTGGATTTTGGTTTAAAAGTTTTTGTTTTTGAAGATCATTGTTCTTATCCAATACCATCATTTCCAGAAGACAAGGCAAGCTGAGGGAGTCAAGTGACCCCACAGAGATTGTCATTGGTTGCAACTGTGGGGAGATGTCTTTGACATTTCAGTCAACCTTGCCGACAGTTCATGTCTGATTTGGTTGATTTAAGCATTTTCTACTGATGATAGAATTGGTGCCAAATAATTCCATGTTTGCTCTAGAGTCTAAATCTAAATGGCGCAAACTCATCAATGTATCAACTTTTTTCCTTTCTTTTTTTCTAATAGCCTGCCTCATTTGTTCATAGAGATGTGGTGAAAGAATTGACATTATCCATGTTTTAATTAAATAAGCAACTGTCAGTTCCACTTTATAGGGATTTCTTTAGAGTCAAGTATCACCCCCATTCCAGAAATGTAGCAAATTGACCATTAAAATGCATCTGGCCTCATTCTTACGTATTACATTTTTTTCTCAGTGCTGGGAATTAAACCCTGGGCCTCAGATAAGATAATCGTATACTTACCACTGGGATACACCTCCAGACCCACTTACAGCCTCATTTAGAAAGGGTTGTCCACTTTCTGATCCTCCAAATTAGATTTGAGCCCCCTGGCATTTACCTTATCACTCTGTTTCCTTTTGAAACTGGGCACATACAATGATAGCTGGCCAGCTCGCCTTCCACAGTAGAACTTGAGCACTTTGAGTGCCAGAGACTGACTTGTCACATGATGTTTTGCCTGACATGAGATGTACAATAAATATTTTTCTTTATGTTATGGACCTTTATTTCCCCTCAACTTTTTTAATACTAATATCAGTACCTCAAAACCCAGTGCTCTTGTTGTCTAGGTAAATGCCACAAAAGACCAGTTTTTGATGAAATAAACTTCCTTGACACAAATCTTTGCAGGCTCCCAGTCAATTCACTGAAGTGGTGTGTTATTACACAGAGCTCACTGGCCTCTTCTTTTGACCTAAACACCAACAGTGACTTTGGATATAATTAATTCCACTGACTGTTCACCTATTTCTCTGTAGTTTTTTTATATATATATAATTTCTTGAACTTGATGCTCAGGGAAATAATGAATGAAAAGACCAATTAGTCATTGTACTTGTGCGCCGTTACATTCACAGAATGGGTCCTCAGATATTGCTGGGTAGAGGAAGGAACACCCCTACCATGTAAGCAGTGTTGAGAAAACTTACATAATCACTTCTGCTCACATTTGATTGGCCAGAACTTTGTCATATGTACAATTAGCTGCAGCAGAACCTGGGAAATATAATATTTAGCCAGGCATCTGAGTTTTTAGCTAAAATTTTTGCACTATTAAAGGAAAGGAGAACTGATGTTTAGGGGTACTGCCCCAAACTGTGAACCTGAAACTTTCATTATTTTGCTCTGAAAATTTTACCCCAGCCTTTAAAAGCCATATATTCCTCTATATCCCCACCAACTCCAGCCTTGTTCATATCTTCATTGTCCTTTATCTAGCTCATTGCAAAAATTTTCTAATTGGTCTCCCATTTCTAGTCTTTTTCAATCCACTCTTTTGTGTATGTTAACTACTCTTGAGAGGTTAAGATCTAAGATATATCATTGACCACCCATTGTCTATCGTGTCTCAGAGCCAGTCCACTAAAACTCCCATTGTTCTGTCTTCTGGCCAAATCTGGTGTTCAACTTCTGCTCCTTCAAGTGCTATTTTGTTTTAAGTCACCATTTCTCTGCTGGATGAGGGCAGCAACCTCTCAGCTGATATCCTTGCTTCTACTTTTTGCTCCTCTCATTTATTCTCAAAACAATAGCAGAGTGATCCTTTTGTATGGGAGGTGAATAGAGATAATTTTGAAGCCCATAAGGAAGCACAGAGATATTTAAGGAGTGTGTCATATGTGGGAGGCCCTGGATTCTGTCTACATCTCCAACTTTCTGATGTTTCCATCCTTCACATTGTCTGGCTGGAACCTCTACCCCTGCTCTGAACCCCTCAAGTTCCCTCCAGTTCTGGACCCTGGTGAAGATAAGGGATACCATACAGAGAGGGCTTCATCTCCTAGGGGTATTATTTTCTATGCTGCCTACCACATCCAGTGTTCAATGTTCCTCTTACCTGGAGCCCCTGAAAGAAGTCAGATGTGCTATGGTCTTTCCAGAATTAAAAAAAAAAAACTAAGATATTCAGTTATTCCTGCTAAGCCCTTCTGATTAGCTGCTATCATTTCTACTGGTCTATTAAAATCAGGAAAACTTGAAGTTGGAGAGAATTTCAAGATCACTGAATACCTTCTACTTACCCTCTAAATATGTGATTTCCCAGGAATCATTTTTAAAATACTACATTGAACAATCAGTACACATTTACTGAGTTTCTATTACATTTTACGTAGTACACACTTCATGGTGAATACAGTATTTTTTCCTTCTATCTTTGAGAAGCTTACAGTGAAGCTGTAAGGATCTGTGGATAACGAGGTAGTTTTAATTCAGTGGGCAGATGTGGTAAGGGGGATATTTGTACAAGTGTTAGAAAAATATGGAAGAAAAATGCTGGAATACTTCCAATGGCAGTATTTTCAGAAATGACATTGATGGAAGAGTCAGAGTTGAAAGATGAGAAAGTATTTAGGTTATACTATGAAAGAATAAATAGCCACCCATCACTTTTATGGTTCAGTGTGTAGAAACTGAGCAATGGACCAGTGGCTTATAAGGAGCCTTATTGTCAGAGACCTAAATAATATTATGAAGTCTCTAATTTGACAAATGGAGTTAATATTTTCAGTCCTTGAATATGCTCTTTGATGTTCTTTTCCTTGCATGTCATTTTGGGGGTGTTATTCATATTGGCTCTTATCAAAATCTTGATAAGACTTCAGAACTCAGCATCTCCAGGGACATCTCTGCCCAGCTACTTTCCACAATAATACCACATGGAAGCAGCTCATTCATCTTCCACTCCTCTTTGGCAGTAAGCATGTATAGTACTCATGGCTGTATCCTACATTTGGTTTAAGTGTACATTTGTGTGTGTGTGTGTGTGTGTGTGTGTGTGTGTCTGTCTGTCTGTCTGTAGCCATCACTTGCATCATCTTCAGATCCAGAAGACAGTGTTAGGCGTTGCATAACTAGGACAATAACGTCCTCATGGTATGGCCTCAATGAACTTTACAATTGCCTCCATATTCCCTGTGCCTCAATAAATCTAAAATCATTAAGATGGAGACCAGTAACATACCAACTACCATCTGCCATCACTTCTGAAAAGATGTTGGAAAACTTGTATGATAATATGAATTATTTTTATGTCTTTCCATGGGACTTGGAAAATTTTAAAATCTAAGAAATATTTAGTTCCAATCATATAAAACAGAAATATACTGTTTTAAGTTAGTTCTCTGCTCTGGTGCTGGCCCAGGTGCATATTATCTGAAGAAGAACATCTTTATGATGAGATTATCCCTTACCCTGAGGCTACTTTAAGATATTAAGCTTAGACCTGTTATAAGTAACAATAGGTTAAAAGATTTTGGGTGTGAATGAAAGAAGTCAACAAGAATCACTTGTGTGTGATGTTCTCTTTGTCACCATCCAAAGGCACAAGCTATATCCGAGTATCAGGCAGCAGAGCACACGTCTTAAACCTAGGAATGTAGTCAGAAAAGCCAATGCTTCTTACTGTGGTTTGAGTCTATGATTCAGGAGCTCATGTGCTGCAATTTATTCTCCAATGAGAGTTTTTCAGTGGGTAGAAACTTAATATTCAGCTATGGAGGTTAGAAGTGGAACCTTTGGGAGGTGATTTAGATTAAAGTCCTCAAGATGGCTGAATACTGTTAGCTTTATAAGAAGTGGACTGACCAGAGGTCACACATGTACTCACCCTGTCTGTTGTCACAGGATTCACTGTGTGAGCAAGAAGGCCATTACACAGTGTGACATCCTGATTTTATACCAGAACCATGAGCCTAACTAAAACTTTATAAAATGACCCAGCCTTGCATATTTAGAGTAAGAAGAAATGGACTAATATCTGAATCCCACCTCTGTCATTCACTAAATCTGGATCTTAGGCAGCCCACTTCACTTCTTTGAGCATCCATTTCTTCATCTACTAATAAAGATAATAATAAAATCTGTACATTTGACAGAATACTGCAGTGATTAAATTAAGTAATGTGTATAATGCACTGTGTTCAACTAATTGTTGATTAATCTATGTCTCCAAAGCTTCTGCTACATTCCTAAAACAATATGTAAACCCTTGTGTGCTATAGAAGTCATAAACAAAGTAGGGTTCAGACCTGGTTCACACCAATCTAAGGCTTTCACCCTGGGAATAGAGAGGAAGACTGAAGGCTCAAATTCATCTCTATGAGCATGGACTACATCTGATTTTAACAGATTTGGTAAAAAGGAGATTTGATAAAAGAAAAGTGTGTCAGGTAAGAGACAGAGTGAGTGGAGATCTCACTGATAATTGCTCTGTACTTGATGGAGTTTAACCTGGACATTTGTTTAAAAGCACCATAAATAAAAGTGTGTCAAGAAGCAGAAACTCAAGTATCATTTAAATAACTGGTATTTCTGGACACTGAGGCTGGTGTTGAAGATAGTGAATTCCCTCAGGAATCTCAGAATTTTGTGCCAATATTTTGGCACACTCTAACCAAGGTTTTAAGATCTCTTCAAAAAAAAATCCAAACTAAGCTAGATTTCTCTCTGTCTCTGCTCCCCCATCTTCACTATAACATCCCCAGTTTCATAAGATTATAATAGTAACACAACATTATAAGAGAATGTCTGCTTCATATATAAAAAACCCAAAAATTCTATCCCCACTAATAAAGACCCAATCAAAAAAGGGATGGCAACCAAAGTGAATAGATACTTCTCAGAAGAAATACAAATGGCCAGTAAATACAAGAAAAAATGTCCAACACTGCTGGTCACTAGATAAATGCAAATTAAAACAACAACAAGGAGCTGGGGATTTAGTTCAGTGGCATAAGCACCTGCCTTGTAAGTATGTGGATGTGAGTTCAATCCCTGGTACCAAAACAACAACAATGAGATACATACCATCTTACTCCAGAGAGGGTGGTTACCATCAAAAAATCAATTAATCAATTAATAAATGCCAGTGAGGTTATGGGGGGGAAAGGAGCCCTTCTACATTGTTGGTGGGAATGTAAGCTAATACAATCACCATGGTAATCAGTATGGAGATTCCTCAAAAAACTAAAAATAGAAATTTCATTTGATACAGCTATTTCTTCCAGGAATCTTCTCAAAATAGTTAAAGTCATCATATTACAATGATAGACACATATCCATGTGTGTAGTAGAACAGCTTACAATATCTAAATCTGGAAACAGCCTGTATGTCCATTAACAGATGAGTGGATAAAGAAAATATGGAATTTATATATAGTGGAGTATTCTTCCATAAAGAAGGATAAACTTGGGGCATGTGTGAGTAAATGGATACACCTCAAAACCATAATGTTAAGTGAAATAAATCAGACACACAAGATTAAATATTGCATCTTTTGTGTAAGAAGCCCCAAATATAAATAAAGAGCAAAATAAAGGATAGATAATAGGAAGTATGGAGATCTTTTTCAAGTGGAAGAAGAACAATAAATGGAGGAGGAGAGAGGAAAGGATTTTTAAAAGAATCAAAGAAAAAATAGAAATAGAGCTTTTTACAATGGAAAGGGGATTGAGAATTGGCAGGAGCAGGGAGGGCTAGAAAGGGAAGGGGACAAAAAAGAATCAAAATTCGTTGTATATATGCACATATACAGATGCAATCATTATGTACTGCAAGCATGTCCAAATAAAAATATTTAATTTAAAAAATATGTGTTTTGGAGTTGAGCATAAAATTAACAGGTTGCTTTAAATTTAGCTGAATAGGGCCTAGGTGGGCCAACTTGTCCAGCTAGCAGTCATATTGGGCAAGGAGTTTTAAGACAGTCCCATAGCCTCCATCTACTCTTCTGGGGGTAATTAACAAATATTCGTGGTATAGGAGATAGAAACTCCCAACTTAGTAGATGTCCAGTATGAGTTCATGTTGTCTAGAATTGAAGAATGAATTTTAAGAATAACAGGTTAGGAGCACAATATATTTATTGAGAGAAAGAAAGCATCTGTATCAAAGACAGAAGGGGTCCTGAGAGAGTTGCCAAAGACACTGTCTTTTCTAGGGACTTTTACAGAGCAAAACCACAAAGTGAGGCAGGCCTAAGGTGCAGAAAACATGGAAACTCCCAAGGTAGGTGTAAGGTGGGACAGAACTATGGCCACACAATGAGATTAATTTCTCAGGTAAAATTGATTATGGAGGACAAATATGGAAGCCAGTCACCAAGTAGGCATGCATAAAGAGCAGTGATTCTTCCTGTAGGGGGTTAGGTTAGTGACTCCTGGCTTCCTTAGGATGATAGAGACCTATTTAGAATATTATGTCCTGATGTTTATCCTTAGGAAGTATGTGGGAGCACTTGTTTTATCTTGTGTCTTGAGGTCTGGCCCACAGTGGAGATGTCTGTCTCCCCCACAGTTACAAGGTATATCACCTGCACTGGCTCCGTTGAGGGGCCAGCTTTGTCTGACTGCCTACAATATTTTTATGTAACTCAGTTGTCTGTAACATTTACATTATACATCTTAAATGAATATCTCTCCTGCATTTGAACTCAAGGTGAGCACTACCCCCCAAAATCTGAAAAACTTATCTTGCATGTCTTTTTGTCTTTGGGCATATAATATATTTTACCATAGTTTTACTGATAAGATTTCAGAGAATCCTGTCCAGGAAGTGAGTAGCACAGGGGACTATTATTATATCTATGTCTTATACTCACTCCCTTTTAGAACAGCAGAAAAAATCTTCCATTTTTAACACTGTCTTCGTTTGTGTTCCTGAACACCTGTTGGCATGGCTCCCTCTGCCGCTCCTGCTCATCCATTTCTGATGGATGTTCCATACCCCCACCTTCTTAAGTTTCTATTTTGTTTTGCAGTAATATGATCTCAAAAACAGTCTATAAAGTGTTTGACAGAAAGCTCAGCCCTCATGTTACATTCTCCTTTCTTATCTCTTTCATTTTATTTTTGGCCTGTTCTAGTTATTTGTTTTGACTGGTGAAATCACTGAAGGTCACAAGGACAATGAAGAGCCATGCAGTTGCTGTTTGATGGAATGGGAATAGAGACGGTTGGTGTGAAGAAAAACCCATTAACAGCCATTTTTAGAAACAGGCTTTGAAATCCACCCATCAGAGCTGAAATATTTCCCCTGGCTTCACACCACAAGAACTGGCAGCAGCTTCTCACGTCTGTGGAGCCTCAGAAGCTGCTTTCCCATGGCTAAAGGAGATGATGACACGGGTGTCTGTGGGACAATTAGCTGGGGGCAGTTCCCCAGTAACCTCAAGTTACGTCCAGTAACCACTTGCCTTCCGTCACTGGCTCAGTTTTAGAGGGTGGAGTGTTCTGAATCACCTCAGCTGCTGTCTTGTTGACTGAGCTGTTTAATATTCTGTGACAGAGTCAGTTGCCTCCTCTGGGACTCACTCATGTAAAACACTAGAAATAATAATAACAAACCCTTATATAATGCATGCCATGCCAGGTACTCTTATAGGTGCTTTATATAGATTATTTCGACTCCTGATAAGTTACTGCCAGTGTTTAGTTCAATTACTTCCCATTTTTTCAGCAAATTTCAAAGTAATAAGGAAACAGATTTATATTTCACCTTTAGATTATTATGAAGTGCCTCTTAATCAGCCATCTTGCATGATCTTTACAAAAATGGCTATAAGTCCAACATTATTACCTTTGTTTTATGGGAGACAACACTGAGACCCAGAGGACTGAGTTGCTTATGGTCTCCCAGAGGTAAAAGATAGAGCAAAATACAATTTCAGACTCCCAACCTTATTCTCTGATTCATTAAATGAACACCTATTCAGTGCCTGCTGTGTCCCAGCACCATTCTCCTGGTGCTCATGGTCCTTACTCTCAAGAAACCTGCAGTCCAGAGGAGGGAGGCTTGGTGGGAGGTGGGTTTCCTAGGCTAATAAAGCATAACTGCCTAGTTCAGGGAAACTGAAAATTCTGCAAAGAGAACACAGTGTGCGCAGTGATGCGGCTGGAGAATAAGACAAGGGGGTTGACCTTTGTGCTAAAGATGAGGGGGGTACCAGAAAGTGGCAATACAGGATTTCAGCTGAGATGCATTATGTGGTCCCAGCAGGAAACAATACAGTCAAGGAAACTACTTAAAAATAAATTCAGTTCCAATGGGGTAGATGAAGGTGATCTTCTATGACCAATGGTGTAGTGAAGTGAGAGATCTAAAGGAGCAGAAAACTAGGTTCTTTCCAGAATTCCTTGAACTTCCTAAGAGTCCAAGAGTTATTGCCAATATTCCACAAAAACCCAATGGAAAGCTTATATTTGTCTGTCATAAATTTACACAGCTTAACTAGGATGTTACATTCCTTTCTCTTTGCCTAGAAATAAACAAAATAAAACTATTAATACTGCTCTAGTTTTGTGCCAGTACCAGAAGTTCTGCTTGGCAGTTCTGTATCTTAAGTATTGGAAAATAAATAGCTTATTAATAAATGTAATGTTTTTCAAAAACTGAGATGCTTTAAGGGGTATTTTGAGATTGGTGGAAATTTGAGGGATTATGAACTCCTTTTTATTTCAAGCATTTTATTGTGCATATTGATGTTTTTGGCCTTTATCTAACTAACCATCTTGTTCTGGTCCTGTTCTCACAAAGCAACACTGTTCTCCCAGAGCGTCACAGCTTGCTAGTACATGGTTGCATTATCTGGTATTTTTATCACTGTAAGAATGTTGCCCAGGATCTCATCAGTAACTGGTATCTCTACCCCCATCACAAAACATGAGTGAGCTTCTATTTTTAACACCCATCAAACTCCAAGAGACTTCTTACTTTTCCTTAGGCCCTAGAAAAGCAAGAATTCCTTGTGCTGAAAATGAAAGGAATTTTCATAATTTGGAAAGTGTGTTTTCTGGATGAGAATTTCCTTCCTCTGTTCTTTGTTTTCTTGTTTGTTTCTTTTCTTCCTCTATTTTAAAAAAATCAGACTTGGGTGAAATAAAAATAAGAACTTGAAGTTCCAGGAAATATGAACCTTTCACAAATTTGGCCCTCCACTGGACTGAATTTTAGTGTTCTTTTCTCTTTGCCAAGTCCTAGTTTGTCTTTATGAACCATGATTCCTGGAGAACAAAAATAGAAAATCAGAAGCTTGCACAAATGATTTTCTTGGCTAGTTTGATACAGTACTAGCCACTTGTCTAAGTAAAAATCAATTTAAAGGCATTTTAAGGTAAAAAAAAATTAATAGAATCAGCAGTAAAGATACCATTGCCACTCTGAGCCTATTGTTGGTGTTTATCTATCATCTGGACAGAGTCACCTGTCACATAGCATGACTCTAACCCTGATGACATTGACATTATACAAAGTTCAATGGTGAAAATTTTTCCAGAATGAAATATTCTTGAGAGGCTTAGTAGTTATATAATTCTTGAACAATTATGAAAGATCTTTAGTTTTACACCATGGGTTTCCTAAATCTTTGATCTTGTGTAACTTACTCTGTATAATCTAACTGTAGTGGTCGTATTTACTTCATCTCCTCTTCAAAAGGGCAAATTTGTATAATGGAGTGTTATACTGTAAACATTTCATGATATTGTAGCTTCAAAGAAGGAAGGCTGTAAACACATTTGCAGCCATTTAGCTGATGGTTTATAGATCTGAGGGACCCTTAGGTCCCTCCTTTCCATGAGGAAATATTTATTTCATGGGCTTTGCCTCAGAAGTATAGTTCCAATCAGCCCACTCAGAGAGGAAGTGCTTTCTTAACATCTTTGGTCAAATAGATTTTTCTGTAGTAATTTCCTTTGGTTTTGTGTTATAATTCTATTTCTGTTAATTTTGCTGTTGCTTTCTCTTTTTCCTTACCAAATGAGTTAGAAGAAAAAATTTATCCTACTTTCTTCTTTTCTACCTAATGTCATCCCATGACATGTAGCCTAGATGACTGCTCCAGAATTGTTAAAACTAATACTTAATTTAAATATAACTTATGCATTCTTTTTATTCTTGAGATCTGTTCATGTGTCCCTTTTCATTTACAACGGTGAAAGAGAATAGGACATTTTTGTGGGCTTATCTAATGTACTGACTGTTAAACACGAAGATGATGGCTTCTGTTTTTTCTTCCGGAAAGGTGGGGGAAAGGAAAAATCCTGGAGAGGAGACCCTGGGGACCGGATAAGAGGGAGGGATGTAACTGGGAATATCAATAGTAGAGGCACTATGAAAAGAGCAAAACAAACCTGAACAGAAAACTGTCAATAGTAGAGGCCAAGAAATACTGGCCTGAATATCACGCCGGAGAGCATAACTGAAGGTGAATGGTAGCAGATAGGAAGAGAGGTGAGAGAGATGAGTGAGGATCAAGACCTGTAACAGCTCAGGATCAGACTGAGTGACTGCTGAGTTCCTCTTAAAGAGATAAGACAACTCCATAAGAACACTCATCAGTTTGAGAACCTGTGATCCCAAGTTTAGTACATTAATTATGTGCCAAATCTGTGCGCCAAACACTGGGGTTGCATCTCCTCACCTCCACAGACAGTGACACTTGCCCTACACCATGGCAGCTTGAAGGATGTCAAAATCACTGAGGTTCAAGAAGATAAGAGAATTCATTATACCCTTTTTTTTCATACTGTAGTGACTTTTTTCACCCCAGAACCTAATATGCTCTCTGAATCTCAACAAGCTTGAGCTCTCTTGTTACTGGATCCTTTGTGCCCTTGCCCGTGCAAGAATTTGACCTCAGCACCAAAAGACTGTCAGGAAGTCTTGTTTTTGTTGTCTTTTCTTCATATATCGAGGACTTCTCACATGGTGATCATTTATATGTACCCACTTCTTACTAGCAGGGGAGTGGCAGAAATTGGGACAGAAAGCTATAGATGGGTGAGGTTTGGCTTGTGGGTAATGGGCAATTCTGGGTTCACATCCCTGCTCCTTCTAACCAGTATTAGATGTTGACTTTACATGTCTAATGGGGATTTCTGATTCCTATCAATTCTGCTTAATTTTCTCAACCTCTGTCCAACCACATCCTGCTCTCTCAGTTACTCACTGATGCCAAACACTCGAAAGGCTCTATGCCATAACTGTTTGCCTATTTTAGAGATTTGGAGTCATATAACTCCTAGAGAAAAACTATGTTCATGCCTTAATTTGAGAGGATATTCATATTTCTTTTACCTTAAAGTTTTCTACTTTAAGTGAAGCTTCACTTTTATTCCCTTTAGTCATCTCAATTTGAAGAACATACAAAGGATTTAGGTTCAAGATAGCATTGCAATCTACAAAAGTAAGATTATGGATTGTTTTTCCTTTAAGAGAAAATTAGTTTTTAATCCAGACCCAGAGGAAGCTCAGGTCTGGGATGCTAGGACAGGCTCTACCACACAGGAGTGTCCTCTGAGCTCTTATTTGGAAAGGTATTAATTACATCCCAACTACACATACTTAGCTGGATGCCTTTATGCTAGCTGGAAGTAGTTATGGCAAATTGCGGCATGTTTATCCTTGGGATAAATATTTGGTTGGATGGTTTGTCTTTCAAGATACTAACCACTAATTGTATACAAAACCATTTTGCTTTGTTTTAATCACTTCCCATCCATTCTCTTGTAGGATCTTGTGGATGCACATTAGGGAGACCTAGGTCATATATTTCCATTGAATAAATCTGCTAAAGGAAAAGGCATTAATTCCCCAGGTCCTTTTCAGACTCAGGCAAGAAAAAATGTCACCATTAAGAGAACAACAACCTCTATAGCAAACTGTTAACTCCTGAGACAGGAGAATTCAGTCTGAAATAGCAATAAAAACACTGGCAGAAGACATTAATTATAAAGTAAGTGGACCGGCTCCTCTGCTGTGTGGCCAGGGGGCTTGTCTTCTGTTGCTGCGAGATTGGGATCAATTCCTTCTCAGGCTTATTCCACTCTAACATCCTCTGGAGATATGGCACTTTGACAGTGAGTTCCTGAGAGGCTGTCCAGCCACGTCGGGAGGGGAGGGTAGGCATTCACATTTCTGATAAAGCAATAAGCATAGGAGTGCCCTGAAAGGGGTGCAGACTTCGGAACTTGGCTTGCATCCTAACACTGCAACACACTAACCGTGTAATTTTGGGAAGACTAGTTGCTCTTTCTTTCCTGAAGTTTCCTGTGTATGGAAAAAAATGATAACAATTTCAACCTCCTCAGGTTGTTTTGATGACTAAAAGAGATAATATATTTGTTTGAAGTGCTTACTTAACACAGCATCTCACACATAGTGGGTTCCAGTAAATGTTGACTCCTTTACCCCTTTATTAACATTGAAATCACCTTTGTAAGAGTTCCAGCAACTTGAAAGACAATGTCCCATCCACCTTCACCTTACCGTCTACGAGAACTTTTATCTTTATTTGAATAGGAGATTTTATATTAACAAAGGCACATTTAGTACTACTTCTTTCAGTGTATACTGTGACTTATTTCTTTTGTGTGTGTTTATAAAGTTCATAGTAAGTGATGATTTGCCTTTCCCTTGGTAGCTGTTAATGCTGTGCCGATTTAAAGGTCTGGTTGCAGGAACAAATGCAGCTGTGTCGCTCTCAGTCAGCAGGGACCTGGTGTGCTGTGTGTGTCCAAGCTTGCCACACACCCTGTGCTTACAGTGTTTGGGAGGAGGTTTTCAGTACCACAACCTCACAGGCAGTATTTAACTATCTCAAACTCTGAATTTGAGGTTAGTCTGAAAACAAAAAGCCAGTTGGGTTTACCACAGCAGAGAAGGAAGAGGAAAAAGCATTTCTAAAGCAACCTACTTGGAGCTAGAGCCAGATCTGGGGTGCCCTGTGGGAAACAAGGAGCCAGGGGGGAGTCAGGTTGATGTGTCATATGAAGACAGATCCAGCCAGATGGGTTTTGTATGTATAATGGGAACAAAACGAGTCTTCATATATTTGCACACAAATTCATAAACATGTTTTTTCTGTATCTCAAGTCCAGCCTATCAATATCAGTGACTATGTGGATCTATAGCTCAGAATCTCATCTTTTCTCATCTGCACATTTTCATAGTCTCTATTGATTTCCTAATCTTTATTGTATCCATGAGTCAACTTCTACTTTATCAGAACAATTTTTAAAATATGAACATCTCTTCTTAAAATGGTTTATAGGCCTCCCTCCCACCTGTCATACAAAGTTCATATTTCTTAGCACATACGTGGGGCCATTCTTAAGGGGAGTTCCAATCCTCTTCGTGTTTACTCTCCACTATGTGCCCATTTACAGCAAACTCATAGTTCTAAATGTACCCCCAGGCTACCTATTCCTGATTCTCTCAGCTCAGACACCTCTAATTTTACTTCTCTGGAAACTCCAGACCAAATATAGGTTTTTCCCACGATATCTCTATATTTATCCCACTGCCATGACCCTTATCACAGTCTTGTATGTGTTTGTTTCTTCTATTTTTACCTTATGCACTGTAGTATGATCCCCCAAGGACAATGACTACCCTACCAGTTTTTGCAGCCACAAGAGCCTGGCTTGGTAATTCATACAGATGGCAGATGCTTCATATTTGTTGATCAAATGAAATAAGAAAGACTCACTAAATTCCCTTATGTAGATACTAGCTATGTGTAAGACTCATTCACCATTAGGTTTGAAATCCATTGAGAATTCTAGATACACATTATGACTTATTTTTCACCTTTATTCTCTTTTGAACTTATTTTCTGCTTATATGCATCCAAGAATGATGGGAGACCAACATTGAATCTTTGAGACACCCTTGTCCAGATCTTTAGCTTTTCAACTTCTGTGTAAATTCACTCGCTTCATTTCACAACACTTGAAAGTAAATTTTAGATCTCACTCTGCTGTGAGAAAAAAACAGAAACTAACATTTTTATAAATACCTTCACGTATCTTTCTCACTTAGTCCCTATAACATTCTTTTAGGTATAGTCATTTATCAATTCTTCTTTTTTTTTAGGATGAAGAAACTGAGGATCTGAGAAGTTAAGTAACTTGCCCAAGATCACACCCAGATCAAACAGAAAAGCCAGAGTGAAAGGCAGCTCTGATTCAAAAGTTTGTTCATGCTTTGCTTGACTGTGTCCTCTACAAACCTCAGTTTCCCTTCAGTTTCCTCACAAGAAGTAGGGAATGGTGCCCATGCAAGTGCTCTGCTGGTTGTCAGGTGCCTTCTGTGGGGGGAATATTGCCAATCTGGACTTTCACAGAGATGATGCTTCTCCAGATCAAGCATTGGCTGCAGTAGTTCTAGAAATGCTCAGCCACAACTCTGCAGTCTAGATACGACCTTGATCCTTCTCTTTGCAAATGTTTATTGTATGCCAGGAAATGCTCTAAGAATACTTCACAGAATTATCTCATGTAGCATTTTATAAAAAGCCTATGGGGTGAATATTGTTTATTCATTTTACAGGTAAATATGCCCCTGAGGAATACAATGTGTAACATGCATCCGTAGATCTTACAGGGAATTTAATCCAGACAGACTTAGGCCAGATATCCTTCTCTCTGCCCCTGACCACTGTACTGAACCTCTCAGAAGCTTCAGGATTCTGCAAGGGCCTCAGTTTCCTTTCTCTGACCCTCATAGGCTGGTATGTGGCCTCTTCCATCTCTGCCCAACACTGTGTATACTTTAGCTCTGAGTCATGAGCAGCAGGTTAAACAAAGACCCAGAAGGACAAGCAGGAAAATAATCATCCAAATGCCAACTTTCATCTCTGGCTTTGCCATTTAACCAGATTGCAGTTGTCCCCATCATGCTTTCTCATCTGTAAGATGGATATAATACCACTTAGTCGTGAGAACTACTAACATCCCTAGTTGGGAAATGACACAGGCTCTCTATAAACCTTCATCTTAGTTCCAAGTGCCGTAACAAAATAACACACCACAGTCTATGCGGCTTAAAAAGATTTACTTCTCACCATTCTTGAAGCTGGATTCAGACCAGGGACAGGTTCTGACGAGGGCTACTTCCCACTTTGCAGACCATGCCTTCTCACTGCGTGACCTTTCCTTGGTGTGTGCGAATGGAGAAAAAGTGCTGCTAGCGCACAATGAAACTAATCCTGTCAAAAAAGCCTTCATGATCTCCTCTTAGCTTCATTACTTCTCAGAGACCCCACTTTCAAACAGCTTAGGAGTTACGGCTTAATATGTAAATTTGGTTGAGGGGAAAAATATTTCAGCCCAAACAGCTTTAAACATGAAAATATTGCCTCATGAACAGTTCCTATTCTGCACATAAGCTTTCTTAATTTTTTAAAAATTATTTTTCTGTTTTCAATTTGTTGATAGGGTTTAGTGACATCCAGAAAAGAAGAGAGACACAATCTCAGGCCTCAAGAATTACCACTTGAGGGTTTGAGGGGTTGGTACTCTTTGTCTTACAATAGAAAATCAATAAAGTTGGAGAATTCTCTCTAAATTAACTTTTATTATTCCTTATCAGCAATCACAATTTCAGTTTGTCCTAGAAGAGCAAGCCAAGGATAACATTCAAAGGAACTTGCTGAAAGGGTTCCCAGAGAGAAGACAAGAGACAAAACAGCTGCTATCTGTGTCCCCTCTGTTTTTCACAATAAAAAAATAAATAAAAAAGCAAACAGAAAACCCAGAACCATTCTCCAGCATGGGAATGTGATCCTCTCTAACTTGAGCCTATTGAAGACAACCCCAGTTATGGGACTAAAATGCTACTAGTCATTCTTTGTTTTATAGGTAGTTTTCTTTTAGAGGCACAATCATGTATTTAAAACAAAAGCCTATAGTTTTGCTGTAAGATGCGTAAGCTGAGCACCAAGCAGGAAAGACAATCCTGTGATCTGATTGTGAACTAAGACAAGGAGTCACATTGTTTAAGATGCAGTCCCAAAGGGCATATGCCCAGTAGCTGCCTTGATCTTCAAAGTCAGAATGCAGATGGCTGCTCAGGCTGTGGGCAGGTTAGGAGTCTCAGCAGGGGTAACAGTGGAGCTGAGTTGTGGCTTCCTAACAACTTGGGTCATTTTTGAGGAGGATTTAAATCAAGGCCTCTATTCAGACTAGCAGGAGACTTCCCTCAAGGCCTGTCTCAGTTTTCTGCCTCTTTCCTCCCTCTTCTCTTCCTACTCCCATTTCCCTTTCTCATTCTCCTCTTGATGCCCAGTGGCTATTTGTTGCAATAAAAGGAGAGAGTGTATTTTGAGAAAGATTTGGGGACTGAATGAATAGAATACACCAGGGAAAACAGTACAAGGAGGAAATTCTGATTTCTTTTCTTTCCTTCCACAAGCAGTGAGGTGGCTGAGTCTGCCCAGTGCCGCAATCCATTATCTGTCCTCTTTTCTCGGCTCTGCCACTGAATGTATGCCAGTCACTTAGCTCCCTGGAGCCCAGGGCCCCAGCCTGGATGGTGGACATGGAACCTCACAGCATTACCATTATAACCCAGTCAGATCCAAAATGTAGATGTAACTTGACAGTCATAAGAAACTATCTTAATATCAATTATAGCATCAACCAGTGCTCATAAAACTATCTATGTTCCAAGTACTGTTCTAAGCATTTGCACATGTATTAATTTTTTGTGCTTCAGAATACTTTTTGGAGACAAGTACTATTATTATCTCTGTCTTTAGAATTTAAAATTAAAGCGTAGAAAGACTAAGCCACATGCTCCCGTGCATCTGGGATTTGAATCAGAGCGCTCTAGTTCCAGAACCTGTACTCTAAACCTCTCTTCTGTAAATGTTGTGCAGACACACAAGGAGAAAGTTATATGGGTCCTAGACGAGCAGACAGTGGCTCAGTAGTGTCTTCATTATTCCTCAGCTTCCTTTTGTCTAAGGCCTCAGTCCACTCCTCTGGGAGCCAGCAGCCACCATGCAGCCCACCTCATTTACCACATTGCTAAGATCTGCTCCGACTCCAAGATTCTAAACTCTCTCAGCATGAAATACATCTGCTTCATGCACCCAGGGTGAGTACCTCTGCGCTGGCGACAACTGTCCCTTCCTACCCACAAGCTCTCCATCCCCAAGTCTTGTCAATTCTTCCATCCCGGTTTCGTAGAGCATGTTGTGCTGCTCCTATTTCAGTGGTCCCCAGCTCTGCCCTGAAACTACTGCTGAAGGCCTTTCCCTGCCATTCACTGTCTTGTTTGGAAAGATTCATGATAACCTGTTGCCTGACAAACCCTAGTCTGGTGGGCTGTTGTGTATTTCTTATGATCAGATCTCACCAGCCTGGTTCTCCCATTACTTCCTCGCATAGCCCCTGGAATTCAAGGAAGCGCAACTCCACGTTTGATTTCCATGACTTTGCATTTTGACCAACCCATTCCACCTCCTAAAAGGACCTACCAGCCCTTCCTGTGCCATCATCATTTGTGCCTAGAAAGTCTTAAGGCCTTTAGTAGATGCTTCTGTCTTGAAGCTCTCATATTCACATCTGATGGACACACTCTTTTCCTCTGAGTTCCTCCAGTCACTCTCTATCCTAGAAAAAGCATGCATTTGGGTTTGAGGGCAACCAGGATTTGCCACCCAGACACCTGTATAGGTACCTCCTTTCCCCTCACGGCCACGCCAACAGTTCTCAACACTGAAAGCCTGGCTTTATCTTTTCATTTTTTTAAAACTACATTCCTCCTCTATGCCCCTACTTTCTAGCTATTTTAATGTAGACTGGGGAAGGTGGCATTTAACAGCAAGGGGCATAGAACAAACACCTGAGTTTGAATTCTGGCTTTGCCTACCCAAACTGTGGGACTTTGAGAAGAATATATAAGCTCACTGTGCTCAGTTTCCTAACCTATAAAATAGGGTTATAGTAGTGCTCCCCATGTGGCTGTTACTAGGATTAAATTAACTCAGGCACTCAAAACTCTCAAAACAGTACATGGTATATGGGAGATGACTAGATGTCAGTCTGTCACTGTACTATGTCCTTGGGCACATCTCTCATGTGTGACAGTAAATTGACTAGAGACTCTGAAATGGCCTTTAGCTTTACAGAGAGGAGTTTATGTGGCAAGAGACTAAGAAACCAAATCCTCTGCCAGGCCACATAATGCATATTGATGACTCAGTGAAGTGAATGTAAGAGATCCAGAGTGTTTTCCTGTGGGAACCCACGACATCTTGACTCTGCATCCCTGGGCACTGGGTTCATGCAGTGTTCTGGAGGAGGATGACTAAGCACTGCCACTCAGAAGTGGTGACTGACTCAGGAATGACTGGCCTGAGGGTTGTGAGCTCTGAAAGCTCTAATAACCCAAGTCCTCTGCCATATATTTCCAGTCACACTCCCTGCTCCAGGCCTAGGCTTCCAGGGGGAGTGAGGCCCTCAAGGGAGTCATAAGGCTGCACAGCACCCTGGCTCATCCTGGGTAAGGAAAACTGCCTGTCTTTACCACTGCTCATCGCCTGTGTCCACCCACATCCCAAGAGGGAAGCTCTGCTCCTGCGAGCTTCTCAGGACCCTCCTTCACAGTGAGTGAGGGGTTCCATAGATTTGGTCGCTCTCCAGCATGTGGCCAGAGAATAAGTGCATGTAGTGGTGGAAAGAGCTTCACAGGTGGGCTGCGGAGAAGCTTTTTGCTCTGCAGATGTGGAGACCATTTTGACAAGAAGGATCATTAGCAGGGAGGTCAGAACTGTGCCCTAAAGATTGGTTCCCAAGGTCCTGTGCTTTCCAGGAAACACTGGTAAAGTGAAAAGATAAAGTTGCTTGTCCATGATATGAGGAACAGGCAGAAGCAGGCACAGGGAAGCTTACACAGCTAGCAGAGCCCACTCTTCCCAGCATCACATGGAAGCCTAGTCTTACTGCTTGTCCTCCATTTCCTTTCTGGGGTCAGCCATTTTCCCTACTACTTCTCCAGAAAACTTTGAGACCCAAGTGAAACTATTCTCCCAGGAAAGGCTGGCATGGTTGCTCCCAGCATTATTTAATTTTCAAAGCTTGGAGTCACACAGGTCTGAGCTGGAATGGCAGACACTGTGGCTGTGGACAAGGTTCTCAGGCACTTTGGGCCTCAGTTTCTTCATCTGCACTGTTCTAAGATAAGATGAAATGATGTGCAGCCATTCCTCAGAACGCTGTCGTCCGGCACACAGCAGACAGTGCGGTGCTTATGAGTAGTAAATAGTAGCACCTGTTGTCTTTAAGACATTCAGATTGTATATATTATAACAAGTTTCAGATGCATCACAATTACTGAGGGCACTCTTTAAACAAGGGACTCTGATTTGATAGGTCTGAAAAGAAGTTGGAGATATTTCTAACGTTCTCTAAGGCAATTTTGATGTGTGCCTGAATTTGAGAACCACTAATTCCCCTCTTTATCCATAGTTTTCCTATCACCAATGTGGCTCCAGTTCTTTCACATTGTTTCTTTCCCTGCTTAGAGGCAATTTTGTCAATGGACTGACCTCAGCCATGGGAATTCCTGTTTCTCTATTTACCCCTTTTAATGAGCTATATGTCACCAAGATATTATGCGAGAGAAGAGTTAGGCAGAAGAGCACAAGGACTGGAAACAGAATTAGAAATTAGAAATCCCTGTGTTCTAAATCTAAACCCTGTCATTTACAGGCTGTGTGACCTTTGGCAAGTTGGTTAATTTCTTCAAGCCAAGCTCTAAGACCAGTTTTCTAACTGCTTGTTAAAAATTTTGTTTAACCTCAACTTGCAATTCAGTACATAGCATCCTTCCCCAAACCCACTTTTCCTCCACCCAGTTTCCCAGAGCCCCATGCCTCAGGTCTGGGATCCTCTGTGACCTGGTTAGTTCTTCACCCCAGCATCTCCAGCTCTGTACCCTTCTTTGCCATCCCTGTCACCTCCATTGGAAATAAGATTTCCTTTTAACTTCCTGAAGTCTCTCATCTATCTCATTTCTAGGTCCTGGTAGTTCCAAATCAGTCTCTCTGGGCAGAACTGATTATTATGTCAAGCAATCTTTCAAACCTGCACTACCTCCACTGCCCACAGCCCTCGGTAACACATGCTGTCCAAAACTCAGCCTTTGAACATCCTAACTTGGGGTCTTTAGCCTATGACTCATACTTATTAACATGACTATTCAAGAAACAACAACAATTTCTGAGGAGAAATGTCAGAGGTTGGCATTCTAAGATACCAAGTAGTATTTTCTATAGGCTGTAGAACTGATATGATCAAATCTAATTCATTGTGTTGATTTGTCTTGGTATTTGGACTTATTTGAGGTAAATACTGCAGGAGATTGGCTTTTGTCTAAAATTATGTTGCTTTTGGGCTCAGCAAGTCTCTTATTTAACTCAGTTTCTGGAGTAAAGAAAGATCATGAAACATACTCCCAATGATTTGTTTCATGAAAACCCAAAAAAGGCACAACTAGTATGAGGAGCACAGTAATTATGGAAGACAAAATCCACTCAGGTGTCCAGTGCAGGCCACTAGAAATTTCACTGAGATTGGAGACCCCAATTTGCAAAGTTTAGCTGTCTTTACAAAATGTTTCAGGCAAGGATTGTCATTCAGGGCCTTTTGAAAGAAATCCATACTTCTGCTGTTTGCAGGCTTTTGTTCATATGCTATTGACATGACCATGGACTGTCTTATAGATCAAGATAATAAAAATTTCACTAGGAAATTTAGATCCTTATTGGTGATGAGTAAGTCATTGTTTGCCGAACCTCTGCATTCCTCCTGGCTTTACTTGAGTTCCCTGACTCAATTTCCTCTTCTATGTGCCTCATACCACCTCATTGCCATGGTACTTGTTAAACAGAATCAACAGTGCCCAGATATTTTTAGTCATATCCATCTTGAGTCACAGTTTTTCACCCATTAGAACTAGTTTGGAGGCATCTTGCAATAGTAAACATGTGGTAAGTTTAGTCAGCAGCGTAAATTGTGTAAGCTTAGTAGGTAAGAATGACTGCTCTGCTCAAAACCTCAACCCCCCGGCATTGTCTGAAGGGCCAGTCCTGAACTGTGGAAACAAACACCGGAATACCAAGGCTCAGAAGATACCCAAGACAGAGCCGTAATACTGGAAAAGTTCAGGCTAGCTTATGTTTTCTTTTGTTTGTAGAGGAAAATTTTAAGTGATTTTATCTTTACGAGGCTCCAAATGATTAAGGTAATTATAAGAGGAATGTGATGTCTTTACTGATGAACCAGGGGGAGGTCTCATCTAAACCATGACATGTTGTCCACCTCCTTTCTTCTACTGAAAAGATTATTCTTCTGTTTTTAGTTTTTTCAAAGTTAAGGGTTTCTGTAGGAAAACAAATAAATGATTATAAACCTTGTCTCTTTTACTTATAAGATGTTTTAAAGCCCTACAGAAAAATCCATGCCTCTGAGAATAAATAGTCTAGCTACTCTAAATGTTATGACAAAGTAATCAAGTTCAGGGACATGAACTTGAGATGCTAGACATTCTCATGACCCTCAGAGTAAAAGACAGTGGGGTTCCAGTTTCCAAGCACGGGTTTTCTTTCCCTAGAAGAAATTATCCATCAGTCCCGTTGAATTCTCTGTATCCTCAGTTAGCTTTTTGCAGCAACCAGGGACATGCATGTTACTCCTAGGTCTCTCTTTGCATGTCCTGGCATGAGGTTAGTGAGTAAGAAGAGATAACTGTCTTCTTACACTAGGACAATCACAGTTGTCTCCTTGTTTTATTTTTTCATCCACTTGCCAATGGCAAATACTAAATCTAAATGCATCTCTCCACTTGAAGTTGGGCTTTTCTGCAAGTACCTTTGTCAAACTGATGCTCAGAGACTTAATAACTTAGTCATTGCTCACACAGTGGCAGGGTTGGAACTCTGGTCTTCATAAATCTGAAGTATGTATTTCTATTTCCCGACCTGGCTAATTAGCCTATTTCCTTAAAAAGGAGCAGTGCTGCTAAACAGGTGACTAGAGCAGAAACATTGTCAAGAGCCTTCAAGTAAGAGTGATGTCCAGATCAAGCCCTTATTATCAAACAGTTCATAAAGTCAGGGGCAGTGATTATCAACCTTACCTGCACCTTATAATCATTTGAAACATTTTTTAAAAATACTAATGACAGGTTCTACCTCCAGAGGTATGGGTTATGGCCGGGTATCAGAATTTTTAAGAGCTCTGTAAGTAATACAAATATGTAGCAAAAATTAAGGAATACTGCTTAGGTAAGACAGAAACAATGTCTTAGAAAGTGGGCCTTGAGCTTCTCAAACATCTGCTTCTCCAGGAGAAAGACTCAGAAGAGGCTCCAGTAGCCTAACAGAGAGATGGAGATGGGGCCAGTAACAAAGCTCAGCCAAGGCGGGAAACCAGGGTGAGCACTGCGAAGCTGAAAGCTGCACGCTTTCTTATATTCTGGCTTGTGATTGTTTTGGGTGCTTATCTGAACAATTGGATGGTAAACTCCCTCTGAGTTCAAGATGTTGACATCCAAAAGATGCCACCACCTTCTTCATTAAACTGTATGCTCTGAAGGGTGGGACCTAAGGCATTTTTCTTCATAGTCTCCAGGCTGCATAGCACAAGGCTTAGCTCATGGTGACTTGGCATGGAGAGGTGCTGGAGAAACATTAGCCAGAGGCATAGGCATCCTTGGAAAGGAAAGTTTTCATTTTAGTTTATTACAAAAGCTATTTGGTGACCTGGTGAGATCCTGTCTCAGAATAAAATAAAAATAAAAAAGGCTAGGAGGTAGCTCAGTGTGAAGGCCCTGGGTTCAATCCCTAGTATCAAAAAAATATTGTCTGAAATTGAAAGTTTCTCATGCATATGTAACTGAAGCCACTGTTTCCTTGTGAGTCCATAGACTTCTTGCCACACATTTTGCCTACTATGATTTTTCTTTGGTCCAGATACACAGACTTTTGCTGCACATTAAAACTTTTAGTGAGAGTGACTTTGGCAGCAAAGTGTGAGCATAAGCCCTGTGTCCTTGAGGATTGGGATTTTGAGGTTGATACTAAATCCTTCAGAGTTAGAAGAGAGGGTCAAACTTCACAAGTCAGCAGAAAAGCTGCCAAGAATGTGCTTGCCAAATGTCTGTGTACATGATCCTCAGAACCTTGGCAATTTTACTGTGTGCCTGATTGAAAAATTATATTTGTGGTCTTGGTGAAGGCAAGAATAAAGGAATTACACTTAATATTTATATGTATATAGGTTGCCTCTGTTTGAAAGTGATTCTGCTAAAGTTGAACACCACAAAGAGCAAACAGACTTGGTTGCAGTATGGTTAGAAATCCAGAAAAGTCCTTATAGCTGATGTGCAAAACGGAGACATAAGTGAAAAATTGAAATTTGTTGAACATTTATTAGGTCTATATAAACCATTTTATAAAAGATCATTTAATCCTTGCCACACTCTTTTTTATGCATGAAGATATTTTCAAAATAGAAACATGAGCCAGTATTCCATCTGAGTCAAGTCCTTCAGTGACTTCCTAGAGCTTTTTGTATAAAAAGTTGACTCTCTAACATGGCCTCCAAGGACCTGAGTGAGCTGGCTCCACGCTGTCTGTGCTTCTATCTATCTGCTTCTATCTACTACTATGTCATGGTCGATAGAAGCAGTTCTGGAGTAAGACTCTCTCCCAATGAGGGAGGCATATGTGCACCATCTCCCTCTTCTGTAACATTCTTCTCCCACCCCCACCCCCAGAACCCAGTAACCCATTACCTACTAAGTTCCAGCTCTTCCTTCAGATGGTGAGTGCATTGGTCAAGATATAGGCAGGAAACATAAACCACACCAAGTAAGTGCAAAGTTGTTAACTAGGTAACAGAAAGAGCAGAGAACTCTAGCCAGGAATTAGCAAACTACAGCCCATAGGCCAAGTCCAGCTCATAGCCTGTTTTTGTATGACTAGTGAGCCAACAATGTTTTTACAATTGTAAGGGTTGCTAGAAACAAAACACAACAAAGATAGTAGCATTTGGCTCACACAGTTTGAAGTATTTACTATTTAATCCTCTACAAAAAGTTTGCTGACCTCTGCTATAAGATATCATGGGGCAGGGATGAGGAAGGAAGCTTCAGCTACAGGAAGCTACAGAAAGAAGCTTCAGAACAAGAGTTAGAATTAGTAAAACATAGAAACTTAGAGAAAAACCCCAGGATCCTAGGCCATGGGCTTCTGAGGTGAGGGCAGTGGCTGGCTGTGCTGGTGTCTCTGAGATGGGATCAGATGAAGTTGGTTTTACAAATAATAGAGAAAACACATACTATCCTGAGTTTTTGCCACAAGAATGGTCTGCTACTGCCCAGTGAAGAAATACTGGTGCAGGAAACAGACAGGAATGAGCAAATTCTTATACCACACCCCTCATCTTATATTGCGCAAATTCTTATACCACAGCCCTCAGTTTTCAGCCCTCCTTCAGTTTGCAAACAAAAGTGTGGTCATGGAGTCCCAGCCCCAACGTCATACCACAGATAACAATAATAATTTTATAGAAAAGAGAAAAATTTAATAGCTAACATAACTTTCCTTGAACATCCTGATGGGATCAGTACACTGTATGGTGCCTTTGTTATACTATGTATTTTTTCTCAGATTTCATTTACTGTGATGAGTGAAAATAAAAATAAGGACTGTGTGACACCACACCTCTTTCAATACTTTGCCATTACAAAAAGCCTTCAAATACTCACAATACCTAGTGACCCCCAGGTAACTGGGGAGCTGCCTGTGCTGAATGGCATAAACTCTATCCAGGGACCTCAAGAAGTTGGGTAACTTCAATGGCATGTGTGGTATGAGCTGAAGGCCTGCACAGTGAACTCCACTTAACTGTACAGCCTTAGTATGATGCACAGAACCTGTAGGGGTCCACCCAGAGACCCCAAGAAATTGGTAAGCTTTGGTGCAACACATGGCATGAGCTGAAGGCCTTCCCAGTGTATTCCATCAACTGTTTAGGCTTGATACACCATTCATAACCTGGCAAGGCCCTGCCCATTAACCTCAAGCAGCTAGGGAGCTTTGGTGAGCCACATGGGGTGTGCTGAAGTCTACTTGGCATACTCCCCCAACTTACATAGCCTTTGAGTACCACTATGGAGCCAGTAATTCCTGCCTAACATCTCCCACTCAACTGGGGAAACTCCTTTCAGTACAGACAGCCATCCTCAAAGCAAGAGACAACTGAGACTTTGCATTCAATGGACCCAGGGAATATAGGAAAACGATAAAATGAAAGAGCAAAATGCAATCTCAAACCTCCAGCCCATCCCAAACAAGCATAGGAGACATGGACATAGAAGAAAATGTAAGTCATATACCTGAAACTTTTGAAATGATAGCAACTGGAGTAAAGAAGCAACTCCATGAAACTGTAAAAGAACTCAGATCAGAAATAATCTCCCAGGTAAAAGAAATGATAAACATAATAAAAGAAATGCTGAACACATCTAAAGAAGACATAGTTTTAAAAAATTGAGGCGCACTGAGAAAAGATGGAAACCTTGCAAGAACAATATAAAAAAGCAATAGAATGTGTGAAACTGATTCAAGGACATATCCAGGGAGTCAAAACTTCCTTCAAAAGCTGGCAGAATCACCTGAAACAATGTGAAAATAGAATTTCAGACCTAGAAGACAAGATTACAGTTACTGAACAAGAAAGGAAAGATCTTTTAAAAATAACAAAGAATCAGGGACTAACAATCAACAGTTGCAAGATGATGCGAAGAAAAATAATATAAAATTGATAGGTATAAATGAAAAAGAAGGTTGACAACACAAATGATATCAAAAGACTATTAACAGAAATAACAGAAAATTTTCCAAATATGGCAAAGGAAACTGATATACAGATAAGTGAAGCATATAGAACTCCAATTAGCCATAATCAAAATAAATCTACACCCAGACATATAACAATCAGCATCCCAGAAATTCAACATAAAAACAGAATATTAAAAGCTGTTAGAGAAAAGAGACAAATTACCTATAAAGGAAAGCCCATCAGAATCACAGCAGACTTCTCAACACAAACAATGAAGTCAAGAAGAACATGGAATGAAGTATTTCAAATCCTAAAGGAAAACAACCTCCAACCCAGATTGATATACCCTGAAAAACTGTCCTTGAAAATTGATGGAGAAATAAGATACTTCCATGACAAAGAACAGCTGAAGAACTTCATGACCACCAAACCAACCCTGCAAAGAATACTGAAAGATATTCTAGATAGACATAAAAATAACTATGACTACAAGAACACCAACAGAAAAAAAACCACCACAGAGAGCAAACAATTAAATGAGAGGAAAGGTAAAGAAACAACAGCAGAGCAATAACATGACAAAAATAAACCAATATATATCAGTTATAACCATTAATGTAAATGGCCTCAATTCACCAATTAAAAGAATTGGCAGAATGGATCAAGAAGCAACATCCAACTATATGCTGTATACAAGAAACCCATTTAACTCAAAAGGAAATTCATAGACAAAGTCAAAGGATGGAAAACAATACCCCATTCAATAGGAACCCCCCAAAAAAAAGCAGCGGTAGCTATTCTGTTTGCAGACAATGTGAACTTCAAAGCAAGAATGATCAGAAGAGATAAAGTCACTACATACTTGTCAGGGGAAAACTTCAAGAGGAAAAGATAACAATCTTAAATATATATTCATCAAATGTGGGAGCACCCAGTTATATAAAACAAATATTAATAGACATGGAAAATCAAATAAGCAATAACACCATTATAGCAAGAGACTTTCTAACACCCATTGACACAAAGAGACAGATCAACTAAGCATAAAATCAGCAAACAGATAAAACAATGAAATCAAACTTGTGAATAAATGGACTTAATAGATGTGTACAGAGTGCTCCATCCAACAAAAACAGAATATACATTCTTCTCAGCTTCACATGGGACATTCTTTAAAATAGATCATTTACTAGCCCACAGAACATGAGTAAGTAAATGCAAAAGATTTGAAATTATCCCATGCATATTATCTAATCATAGTACCATTAAAATGGAAATTTATAACAAAAGAAATTGCAAAAACTCCATAAACACATGGAAATTAAATAATGCATTCCTGAATAATCAATGAGTCACAGAAGAAATTAAATAATATCTACAAGTAAATGAAAATACAAATACAATTGTATAGAACGTGTGGAATGCAATGAAAGCAGTCTTCAAGGGAAATTTATTGCAATGAATTGCCACAAAAACAGAAAGAACACAAATAAACAACCTGATGCTACACCTCAAACATCTAGAAAAAGAAAAGCAAGTCAAGCTCAAGGCTAAAAGAAGGGAGGAAATTATAAAGATTAGAGCAGAAATTAAGACAATAGAGACTAAAAAATCAATAGAAAGAATTAACAAATCAAAGAGTTGTTTCTTTGAAAGAATAAACAAAATTGATAAGCCACTAGCCAATCTTATTTTTAAAAAGGAAAGAAAAAGCTTAAATCCATGCGATAATGAATGAAAAGGGCAAAATCACTACAGACCCTTTGGAAATAGAGAAGATCATCAATACTTACTTCAAAAACCTTTACTTTCATATATTTGACAACACAGAAGAAATGGACAGATTCCTAGAAATGTATGAATTACCAAAGCTGAATGAAGAAGATATAAAACTGTTGAATAACTCAATTTCAGTTAATGAAATTGAAAGTGTAATTAAAACCTTATCAACAAAGAAAAGCCCTAATCCAGATGGATTCACTGCTGAATTCTACAAGAAACTCAAGAAAGACTTCATACCAACACTCTTCAAACTCTTCAATGAAATTGAAAGGGAAGTGATTCTCCCTAACTCATTCCTGGGAGCAAATATTACCCTAATACCAAAACCAGAGAAAGACTTAACCAAAATATCAAACTAGAGGCCAATCTCCCTGATGAACATAGATTCAAAAATTCTCAATAAAATACTGGCAAACAGAATGCAGCAAGTCATCACGAAGATTGTGTACCATGACCAAATAGGTTTCATCCCAGGAATGCAAGGATGATTTAACATACACAAATCAATAAGCATAATACATCATATCAATAGAACCAAAGATAAGAATCACATGGTCATTTCAATAGATGCAGAAAAAGCTTTTGATAAAGTCCAACACTCATTTATGATAAAAATCTTATGGAAAATCTGAATAGATGGTCTCTACCTCAATCTGATAAAAGCCATCTATAACAAACCAACAGCCAACATCATATGAAATGGTCAGAAACTGAAAGCTTTCACTCTAAAATCAGGAACAAGACAAGCCTGTCCACTATCACCACTCCTATTCAATATAGTGTTGGAAACATTAGCCAGAGCAATTAGATAAGTGAAAGAATTAAAAGGAATAACAATAGGAAAGGAAGAAGTTAAACTATCATTATTTTCAGATGAGATGATACTCTACATAGAAGACCCCCAAAACTCCATTGAAAAACTTCTAGATATAATAACCAAATTCAGTAATGAAGCTGGACATGAAGTTAACACTCAAAAAACAATAGCATCCCTGTACATAAACAACTCACTAAGTGAGAAATAAGAGAAATCATACCCTTCACAATAGCATCCAAAAAATGAAATACTTAGGAATCAATCTAACACAGGAAGTAAAAGATCTATTCAATGAAAATTAAAGTACTCTGAAAAAAGAAATTGAAAAGGATCTCAGAAAATTGAAAGACATTCTTTGTTCATGGATAGGGGGAACAAACATTGTAAAAATGGCCGTTCTTCCAAAATTGTTACACAGACTTAATGCAATTCCAATCAAAATACCACTTGAAAACCTCACAAATCTAGAGAAATCATTCCTAAAATCGATCTGGAATCAGAAGAGACCTAGAATAGGAAAGGCAGTTGATTTAGTTATTTTTCACTCTCCTTGTTGAGACAAAATACCCGAAGCCAAACATGAAAGAAACAAAGGTTTATTTCTTACAGTTCTTGGAGGTTTCAGTCCATATTCAGTTGCTCCAAGGCAGCATGGCATGGCAGAGCAGCCATTCATGGCTGCTGCAAGCAGCAAGGCATGAACTAGCAAGAGAGGGAGACACGTTCTTCCCATTAGATTGTATCCTGGCTCCACCCTTAGGCAGGTGTAGCACTCACATCACCAATCCCAGTGCTAGAAAATGAACCAATTACAAATGCTAGATTTGGTCGAGTCCATAATTGCATGAGGCTTGGAGGCCACTTAACATAAACCATGACAGCAATTCTGGGCAATAAAGGCAAGGCAGGAAGCATCACAATCCCTGACCTGAAGTTATACTACAAAGCTGCTGTGATAAAATCAGCATGATACCAGAATAAAAACAGATCTGAAGATCAATGCAATAGATTAGAAAATACAACCACGACTACAAACACACTCAGCCACCTTATCTTTGACAAAGGGGCCAAACATGTTCACTGGAAGAACAATAGTCTCTTTAATAAATGGTGCTGGAATAACTAGCTTTCCATATGCCAAAAACTAAAACTAAAAACCATGCCTATCACCTTGCACTAAACTAAAATGGATCAAAGTTCTAAATATTAAAACAGAAACACTAAATCTGCTGGAAGACAAAGTAGGTAGAAATCTTGAAGACATAGGGGTCTGTAGAGAATTCATAAGCAAAAATCAAACTGCATGGGAAATACTTCACAGAATCAACAACTGAGATCTTGTCTTATTAAAAAGTTTTTGCATATCAAAAGAAATCAGAGTGAAAAGAAAACCCACGAACAGGGAAAAAAATTCTTAGTCAACTGTCTCTCAGACAAAGGACTTCTATCTAGAATACATAAAGAATTTTTAAAAAATCAGACCCCCCAAATTTGAAGACCCAATCCAAAAATGGGCATCTGAAATGAATACTCATTTCTCATCTGAAGAAATAAAAATGGCAAATAAATACATTAAAAAATGTTCAGTATCATTGGTCATTAGAGAAATGCAAATTAAAACAACACTGAAATTCTATCTCACTCCAGAAAGAATGGCCAGAATCAAGAAAAACACCAATAACAAAAGTTGGAGAGCCTGTGGGGCAAAATAAACTCTTCTGCACTGTTGGTGGGAATGTAGACTGGTGGAACTACTGTGGAATCAGTCTGGAGGTTTCTCCAAAAGTTGGTATTGGATGTCCCATTTGACCTGATATGCCATATCTGGGCATATTTGCAGAAGAATTGAAAACATCACAGCACAGTGATATATGTGCACTTGTGTTTATAACAGCACAATTTGAGCAGCTAAATCTTGGAAACAACCCAAATTCCCATCTACTGAGGAATGGATAAGGAAGATGTGGTATTCTTATACAGTGGAATACTAAACTGTAAAGAAGGACCACAGTGAGGCTCTTATAGTTAAATGGATGCAACTTGAGACCACATTCATAAGTGAAATAAATTAAATGTGTAAAATACTGTATTGTCTCCCTAGTGTAGGAAACTGTAAATAAGATACAAAGTCTACAATAAATATGGTGAAAGTGTATGAAACTGCTTCAAGAGGAAAAAATAACTCAGGGAAGAAGGAAGAAAAAAGATCTAATAAATTTGTATATATACACTTAATGATTACTAAGATGATTGTACTACTAATTCTATTAGTTTTTGGAACAAAATCATTAACAAAACAGCTATGTGTAGGATTAGATCAATTTTGCATGTCTCTATCTGGTAATCTGAGTAGCACTTTTGAAGATAACTATGCAAGACAGCAAATTTTGTTATGTTCCTATCACACTGTTTTGCAAGCATACATTGTTATTGTTCTGAGCTCTTTGTTATTGTTATTTATTTGTCTCTTTTGTTTCTTGCTTTTCTTATACTTTTGTTTTGTTTGGTTTTGTTTTTCCCTCTAATGCAGAAAGGATACACGTACATGTTTAAGCTTGTACATGCCTAGAACTTCTGCTAAATAGTTTACAAGAATTGATTTTATGATGTGTGATGGTATGAACAACTACAATGAAAAAAACAAGACATCATGGTAACCATTATGGATTTCCTATCACCTTGTTTTGAAGTCAAATAATGCTTTTATTCTTTAATTGGTTTTAGTCTGTTTTCTATTATTTGATTTCATTGCATGTGAAAGTGTAAACAACTATTTTGAAGAGAACTAGAGACATTATTGTAGCCATTATTGATTTTCTATTGTCTGGTTTTGAAGGCCCATAAGGCTCGCATATTTTGTTTTGATTGGTTTTATATTATTTTGTTTTGTATTAATTTATTGTGTGTGAAGGACAACTATTTTAAAGAAAACAAGAGACACCTGGTAGCCACTGCTGATTTCCTGTTGAGTTGTTTTGAAATCCTGTGTTACTTGCCTTGTTTTGCTCTGATCTGCTTTGTTCTGTTTTGTTTTCCTTTGTTTTATTCTCTTCAAAATAAAAAAATTCTCATATCATCTCCATCTTATAGATGATGTAACAGAAGCACAGAGAAGTGGAATCAATTACTCAAGAAGCAAATGTTTAATGGGGATCTGGCCAAGATCTTCAATCTCCCAAATGTGTGTGTGATGAAGGCTTACATAAATGAGACAAGTGGTATGATTTTAGGGCTCCAGGAGGATCAAAAACCCTCTAATGTAGTTCAAGACTCTCAAGGCTAAAACAGAGTATCTCTGGGTGGCCCATGTTTATTTAGTTTTTCAAAAAGGAAGGGATTAGAGTGGAAAACACAGAAAACTGAGCAGGATCTTGGGAATGGTTCAAGGACTTTTCCATGTAACAGATTATGTTAATTCAGGAGAACTATTTTATGTTAATTTAGGAGAAGTATTTTAGGAGAAATTCTCAGGTTGACTTACTATAGGAGTGAAATGCCTGCAGCTCAATATCTATCTTATTAACTGGGGTTGGAGCCAAGTGTCCTCAGTTCTGGCCTTATCTTATCCTTTGAGGCGTCTCTTTGTTATCAGGTCAGCCACGCCCTGGCCATGCCATAGCCCTGCACATGTGCTCAATTTCCAGCTTCAATGGTTCCCAACAAACCTTGAATGGAAAATTGTTCCAGATCCCTTAATCACTACACTGTACTGCTTTAGGTTTCAATTCTGCACTTGTGAATCCTGACTCAGTGGTTGTCTCCCTCATTAGATTGGCTCTATGGGTCTCTTTCTGCTAACCATGGGATCCCGTGTGCCTGCCGCAAAGTCTGGCTTACAGGAGATGCTTGATAAATATATGCTGAATGGTCAAATAAATGGAAAGGGCATATGAGTCTCAGAAAGGTTAAACCAACAGTAACCAGTCAGAGCTAAGATTCAGACTCAAATCATGAGTGGGAAGACTAGTGCCTTGCCAGCTGGTGATACATGAGGTTCCTGATGATATGCTTGAAGCATGTAAATTCATCACTGTTCTCTGTAGGTTTAACAAATGATGAAGTTTCTTATGGTCTTCACATTGTCCACAATGCATAATTAACTGTACTTTACTATTCCCTGATAATAGTGCATGGAAAGAAATCATTGTACTCTTTAAATCCTATGGTCAAACCCAGGGGTCTGGATCTTACCACAAAGCTTCCTCAGACATATATAGTTAATGTCTGGTGAATAGTTTGGCAAAGGGGTTAGGATTATTGTGGGTTTTCTTATTCCGTATACTATTCAAGTATTTAGATTTCTCACAATGAATTTATTAAAGAAAATTCAATTTAAATACTGTCAAATAAGCATTTTTAAAGTAAATTTGAACACAAGTGGCAGTCTACTTCAGGACAGCATTCTTGCTCCTCAGATGTGCTCTTTTACTCTTGCCTCCCTCTCTGATCTCGTGTTATCTATAAACATTGTCTAAATACTTGCAATCCTCCACATGCTACGTTTTCTCTTTTCTCTGTGTCCTAGGAAATACTGTTTGTTACAGAATAAAACTAACATCCCACAACAGTATTTCTGGGAACGTACTAGGTGATTTAGTTCTTGGAATAGTGCATTTGCCCTTTCTCCTCCACTGTCTGATGCCATAGTAGAAGTTCAAAAATATAAGTGGAAAATATACAAACACAGAATAATGATAGATACCACCAACACTCATTCATTCATTCATTCATTTGTTCAGTTCATCTTCTAACCAACTAATAAAATCTAGCTACTCAATATAACCAGCTAGATTTTCCACATCGACTATTTTACAACCAATAAAATGAACCGTAGGAAGTTTCTTTTGACTATATGTTTCAGGTGTTTCTATGAATATAGCAGCACCAAAAATTCTACATTAGGTGGTGCCTAGAGCAGTAATCTAGATAGATGGAACATTGACAGGAAGAGAAGAGAAGACCAGTTTTGAAGCTATATATATGGTAAATATATTTTTTCTACTTGATTCTGTTTGTTTACTTGAAGGAATTTGTCAGAAAATCTATAAACTTTATAGTCATAGCTAGTGAAAGTAAGTGCTATCTCTCTGCTGACTCAAACAAAAACAAGCTTGGCCTAGTTTAAGACAAATAGAAAACAAAAGGTCATAGGCATATCTGACAGGCCCAGTTAGTGAGGTAGGCCTTGGAGAATGTTGGAAGTAAGGGCTGAAAAGCCCTCAGAATCCTTCAGTTTCTCTTTTATGGGCCAGTAGGCCAGCTTCTACTTCAGGAATGTCTCCATGGTTGCCTCAAAACATCCAAGTTTATGTGAAAATTCTGGCCTCCAAATGATACTTGCCATCTCTTGGTCTCAATTATGAGAGAAATAATTAGCTGTCAGATGACCATGCCTCGTCCACTCAACAGCTAGGTGAGAGGATGATCTACCAAGGTTGCTGAAGGATGAGAATCATATAGGGGAAGGACATGTGGTGGTGGTGATTTTGGAGGGGGCAGACACTCCAAAAGGTGTGTACTACACTTTTTAAAAAGGTACTTATAACCCCAGAAGGAAAAGGGGTTTTCCATGACATCTGCACACATGTGGAACACTTGGACACTGCTTGTTATCAACTGGAAAGGCCCTCAGACAATGTATGATATAGATATGGATCAAATTATTACCTCTGTAACAATACTATGTTCTAGAACTGTGGATTGGTTCTTTGTTCTTGACTGTCTGCTAACCTGAAAGAGTATGAAACAAAATACAAGAACATAAGTAATTCTTCCATAACACTTTAGCATACTATGTACTAAGCACTTTACCTTTATTAATTTATTTAAATTCATTCTTGAAATACCATAAAGTACTATAGTAGTCAGTGTTCTCCAAGAAATAGAACCAATAGGCTATATTCAAATTATGATTTGATTATTACTTTGGAAAATTCTCCATATATTTGTTATTAAATTATGCAAAGAGGTTGGAGTAATTTTACCTAAAATTTATGTTTTACATCAGCTTAAATTTGGATATGGGCTGATTTACAAGTTTAAAGTTTTAGAAATTTGTTATTTTTAAGAAAGAAAGAAGAAAAGAAAAGAAAAAAGAGATAGAGAAGAAAGAAGAGAATAAAAGTACAAGAAAAAATGAGGAAAGGAGAGGACAGGTGAAGAGAGAAAAGGAGAAGGGTAGAGGAGGGGAGGGAAGGAGAAGGGAGGAGAGGACAGGGGAGAAGAGAGGAGAGCAGGCTTAAATGTAAAAGTACTCCAGATAAAAACACCATAAATACATAAAAACGTTCTAAAGTGATGAAATGAGTCCTGGACTGTTGGTTACTCAGGAAAAATTCTCGGGCCAATTGTAAATAATTCAGAGTTCTATGTTTTTGTTTAAGAATTCCAAGAATCATTCTTACAAATTAGCTAGGACTAAGAGGAAAAAGTTGAACTTTATTGTTCTTAACTCCCATGAATTCTGTGCCAATATAAATAATGTTTTCTTGTCTTAGATCTGGATTGAAATGGGTGAAAATGGTGGCTTTCTTCTCTTATTAACCTCAAAAGAACATTGTTTCAGGATGAAAAATAAATATTTTGAGTAAGCAAACAATTTTCCCAAAGTAATTACAGAGAAATTTCAGAGGCAACATGAATAGGTAGGTTTTGATTTTCTGATCTGGACTCAATACAGCAACATTTTAGTCTGAACTCTTTTCTTTGTGAGGTCTGGAAGTGTTCCTCCAGCATCAGCTTCTCCAGAGGAGGTCTGGTTAGGAGCTAAGACCATGTTGTATTATTTAACCAATTGCAAGCATAAGAAACCTCATAATCTGATGCAAAAATGCACTGAAACAAGTAGTCAAAGGTCAGATGGAGCCCATTTGGTGAAACCTCAGGAAATTGGCCTGAAGCTCTGGAGGGCAGCGAGATTGACTGAATTATCAAAGTGTCTGAATTTTAAAACATTTAAATAGAAAAATATGTATTATATTAAGGTATATAAGTAGCTGAAAGTAATACCTCAAAATGAGTTACCTGGTTGGAGTACCTATATCCTCTTAAATAAAACGTACCCTATTTGTAAGCAGCAAAATTAATGTATGAATGAATTGTGTCATAAACTTATTTAAAGAATATTCCCTTACATGTGATTTGTCTCAATAGTGTGGTGCAATCCAAACACGGCAGTTCTGACTGTTCTGAAATCTCTTGCAGAAAGTGTATTTACTCTTATTTTTAGATATCATACCTACCAATTGGCTTTCTGATTTCTCAGTGCACATGTTAGAAAAGAGTAACCAAAAAAGAGGAAAGATGACAACAGCTAGAAGTTATGGCTGAACTTTTTCAACAAGAAGAGATAGAAAACTTAAATACTGAGCCATAAAAATTAAAATATCACATATTTGACACTATGTTATGAAGACAGATTGTCTCAGAGAACCTCTTTCACATAAAGTGATTTAGTTATTGTGCTCAGGATAATGATTGTAGCCATTAAGCTAATGATGCATCACATTCACTACCTCTATTTGAGGAGATTGGGATATGTATCATATACTTCATTTTTACAGAACATCTATTCACTTGTTATTTATTTATTTATCAGAACATTTGATATATATAATATATATATCAGATGAATTGAAGCTTAACCACTTACTAGAACATCTAGTAAATGCCAAGTACTGTGCTAAATGCTATTGATTTAAGGGAAGATAAGGCATGTTTTTGTAATCTGGAGCATGTGACAAATAATATAAATAATTTCCTTTTAATTTTTGCCCATAAATATTGAAGTTTTAGCAGTAAGAGTATGCTTATTACATTGAAAATTACATAGAAAAATTTATTTATATAAAAAAGTTCATTCTGTAATAAATGATCTGTTACTCTGAATTATTTTGAATTGATAGCTGGAAGAACATTAATCAGCAAATCACACTCACATTCAAAGTGAACTTGATGCCCTAATTAACATATGACTTAATCTGAATCCTTTCTTTTCTCTACTTCCAAAAGGGATCATGTTGACAAGGTCAAATTTGGCAGCCAAAAGAAAACTGAAGTTAATCAGTACCATATTTTTAACCCTCAATTTAATAATTTAGTGCTCTATAATTCACATATGTATAGTTTTTTTGAAACTAGAATTTATGAAACTGTAAATTCTTTAATGTTAGAAACAGAGTTATGCATGTGACTTGCTCCTCTTCACTGACTTCTCTGTCTGAGCTATGTTTGGCTTTTTTCATACATGTATTATCTCATTTAATCTTTACATTGATTCTACAAGAGTCTTGAACATAGATATCACAATTTCTGGAAAGTGAAGCTAGGTGATTTATGTTATCTAGTCTATGATTATACATTTTATAAGAGAATTTTAACTCAGGACGTAAACTTCAGTGGTATTGAATCATGGATACTGGTCAATTTTCCCATTGCTGGGAAAAACACTAGACACTCTCACCTTAAAGGAGAAAAGGTTAAAGCAGAGGACAGAAGAGCTCAAGAGAGCAAGGTATCAGGGACCATATATAGACCCCAAGCTCCAACTTCTGTGACCTACCCAGACATACCCAGATGTGTGCTTTACTAATTCCCAGGCAGATCCCAAGCCAATCATGTTGATAAATAAGTTTAACTATCACAGTGGGTTTCAGACATAGCCATAGTCTTCCACTGTAGGTTAATATCATCTCCGAATGTTTTTTAGGTTTTGGATTATTTATTTTCCCTTTGTCATTTGAACTTTAACTACACATCAATTTTCACATCTGTGCTGCAGTGTAACACCCAAAAGAAAAATTTTATATATGAAAGAGCCAGAGTATATTTTTCTTTATCCTTTAGTTATTTTTCCTCTCCTCATCACATAGCTTGTGGTTAAATTATTTTTCTTAGACTTTCATACTAACATAATTTGCCTTTGGATAGAAGCCAAGTATAGACTATTTTTGATTCTCTATGAAACTTTTTAGAAGCAGTTCAAATGAAAGAATTTCATGTCTTATGATGGGCATTTGTGAATTGTTTCTTTGAGATAATCAACACTAGAATGTAGTCTTTTCAAAACCTTGCATCTTCTCTCTACACTCTTAGGGCACAACTCAGTGACCACATAGAAAACAAGAGCACTGACCCAAAAGCCCACATCAGTTACCATTTCCAGACTTATGTAACAGATTGCCTCCTTTTTGTTGAGTTTAAAGTTTTAATGAGCCTATTTAATTTTCCACTTTTCTGTTCATTTCAGTTGTATAAATTCTTAGTTTCCTTAGAGGAAATAGGAAAGAAAGAACCCTTGAACTAAATAAAATGAGTACTCACTTTGTTTCAAGAATAATGAAAAAAAGAATAATGGTAAGTGCTTTATCTGTGTTATTATAGTTAAAACCTACAACCGCTATTTCTTCAAATATAATAGATGAATTGAAGCTTAAAGAAATAATTTGTCCAAGGCCATTCAGCTGTAATAAATGCCAAATTCACAACAAAATCGGACTGGCTCCAGAATTCTTGTTCTTTGTCTTGTATTTTAATAGAATTTTATTTGGGGGTATTTTAGACTTATAGAAATGTTGTCAGAATAGTACAGAGTATATATATATATATATATATATATATATATATATATATATACCTCATTTCTTCTCATTGTTAACATTTCCATGGTGCATGTGTCAAAACCAAGAAACTGATGTTACTTTACTACTGATAAGCTCCAGACTTTATTTGGATTTCAGCATTTTCCACTAATAACTTTTCCTGGTCTATGATCCAATCCAGGGTATCACAACTGCATCTTACTGATGTGTTTTCCTAGTTTCTGTTGTTTGGGACACAGTCTCAGTCTTTCCTTATGTTTCATTATGTGATGGTCTTGAGGGGAAAGGCTAGGTATCTTATAGCATGCCCTCTAGCTAGGTTTGTCTGTTGTTTCTCATGAATAATTGAGAGGTTTTTTTTTTTTTAAGAATATCTGAGAGTAGAACTTCTTTTCCTAGCAGTTTTCTGGTACTATTGCTGGTTTTAGACATGATTATATCTCAAATGAACAGGGTAAAATTTCTATTTATCATTCTACCAAAGAAAGGGTGACAGCTCAGGTTTGCTTTAGAGGAAAAATATTTAAGAATATAATTTGAAATTCCATTATAATTTTCATGTTTCTATAATGACAACCATTCTAGACTTACTGTCATCACTGAGAAGTTCCTAATGAACTGATGTTCAGGTGAAGGAGCATTTCCAATATTTTTCATTCTGAAAATCTTTCCAAGAAAAATAAACCTAAATATACAAAAGGCTTAGTTAGGGAAAAAAAATATTTACTGTTACTTATCACAGTGAAATGTTTTAAAAATACCTTAAACACTTAACTACAGAGGAATGGTTACATAAATTATAGCATATGTGCTAATGGTATATTATCAAAACTTTTTTTAAAATATCTTTACAAAAAATAAGTCACAGACAATGTTTAGTGGAAAATGCAAGTTATAACATTACATTCATTTTAGTCACACTAACAATACATGCATTGTCCAAAATTTACTAGAGGAAAACATACAAAATGTCAACAGTGATTACCCTAGGGTGGCCAGATTATAAGTTTTATTTTCTTCTCCTATTTTCACGCATCCCATACAATTATGATGTTTATATTTTCTTTGTTGTTGTTGTTGTTATTGTTGAAAATCATTTCAAATGACTATGCTCTTAAACCACTATGCAAATATTTTGGGACTTTAGGAGGTGGTTTCACCAGGCAATCCTTGACCCATCAATTCAACTTCATTCTCCCAGCCTCCAACCCATGGCACTATCAAGGTCAGGATGCTAATGTTTTCCAAGTATGAAAAGTAGAAAGAAGGAGGTACCTCGCTGCTCACCTCACCCCACCATTGCACCCTGATATGTATACACACACTCCCTTGCTGAAACAGTCCCAAAAAGACAAAAGCAAAGACAGAGGTTGATCCTTACCACCTCTGTGATCCTGAATGAATTATCCCATCTCAATGCCTCTGTTTCTACCTCAGTCAACAAGCTGTATAAAGAAGTAAATGGAGTGCATGGATTTGAAATTTGCAGGAGTTATTTAAGCTCTGTGTCTCTGTTTCCTCATCTATAAAAAGAGAATAATACCACTACCTGCCTTGTGCAATTTGGGGTAAGACAAATAAATTAATATATGTAAAATGTGTATAATAGCTCTTGGCATGTAGGAAGTTTCCACTGAATGGAATGGAATGGAATGGAATCTGACACCCTTTGTTTTACACAGTCCATTCCTATTTACCAGGAATTTGAGAATCCTGTACTAAATGATTTTTCAGTTAAACTCAAGCTTCTCAAATTATGGTTCTAAAAATATGTGTAGGCTCCAAATATGACCAGAAGCTCATTAGCATTTATTCATGTGGAGGAGTAGTTCATAAATTCTTATTTTGATTTCTAAATGTCAGAAAATCATGTCCCAAAAGGATCTCCAATCAAAGGCTCATGGTTTTTCATGCTGGTTCATTTAGCGGAACCAAATGTATATATGGTTCTGCCACAGTAAGTATATTTCTACGATCAGAAACACTAGACATTTTCTTGCGGGCACCTGTGACATGATCTAACATTTTAGACGTTTGTGAAGAAGTAGCTCAATTCATGTAAAGTGGTAAACTTTGCATAACTGGGAGTCTTAAATCCTTAATATTTAATACAATGTGAAGAAAATAACAGTATCAGACAAGGGACAACACAGAGAAAGTATTTCAAGACCGCTTAACTCAGGAAAGTGATTGGCAAGTGCTGTGACTATTTGGGTATTTGAGGATTTAGCTTTGGGCAGCCACAAAAAAAGTCCTTTGGCACCTTGTTAGTGACCATTACCAAGAAGCAAAGAAGACAAGAAACTGAGGTCCAATGTCCCCCAGAGAAAGTCATTCTTGCGTCAATGAGCCCTCAATGCCTATCTGGCCCACTCTGAAAACCCAATCAGAAAGGAGTACAGATCTCCAGTCTGCTTACATGGAGCAGAAGGGATCCCTGGGCTCACATGAGAATGTAACCTAGCCTGTGTATTTGGCATATAGATTAATCTTAAATCAGATAAATTCAAGAGAGAACATTTTTACTGGTGGAAATGAGTTTGTACCTTCTACATGAGTTGTGAAAACGACTTTTGCAAAGCACTTTGCTGATTCCAGTGCTATTATTTTCTTAGGAAGATCTGGGTTTAAATACTTGTCCACAGAATATTGGCTTTATGACTGGGGCAATCTTTTAAGCCTTTCCTCCTCTTTCCTCCTCTTTTAGATGCACTGGGAAAATTATGTGAGATTCTATTCAAGGTGCAGAACATGAGGTAGTCACATAGTAAACACTTAGTGACTTGTACATGTTGGTTTATTGTCTCTTCTTCACACAGAAACTCTTTCAGATGGTTGCCATTATTACTCCCACTTTATAGATAAAGAAATTGAGATTTAGAAAGGCTTAGTGGATTGTCCAAGATCCAATATACAGAATTAGGGGAAAAGCCAACAATCAGGCCTTGTCTTCAATCTCAACTTCTAAGTGCTCTGTTCCCAAACCGAGCAAAGCCTTTCTCTGAATACAGCACTAACCAGACACTCAGAACTCTTCTGTATCCCCCAAGTTTATTGAGGTATGAAATGACACATATTGAAGGTCTACAATGTGGTGATTTTATACATACATACACACAATGTGAAATGTGATCACAATCAAGCTAAGGAAAATGTCCATCACCTCTCATAGTTATCTATACCCCTTTGTGCTTGTGTATGTGTTGAGAATACTTAAGATCTAATCTTAGCACAGTTCAATACAACTTATTAAATATACTCTACTTAATAGCAACTACATTAGTATACTAGATATGCAGAGATTACTCATCTTATATCAAAAAGATTTTATTCTTTGACCCACATCTCCCTAATAATTGCCAGTCCCCAACCCTGGAAACCACCACTTAAGTTGTTTCCATATCAAATGCTGATTTCTATCAAAGGAGTGTTTTGCTTTGCTTTGTTTTGTTTTGTTTGATTTTTTGAGCAGCTCTTTTAAGTGTTTTAATGGAGAAAACAGAGAGTGAAAGCTCTTGCTGGAGGCTTGTGATGTGGTCCAGATTCTGAGTTATACCATCCCAGATTCTCTAACCAAGACCACAGGGAGTCAGACAGCCAGAATAGTTCAGTGATGTGGCGAAGTATAAGGAGTACCAGTAGGAGCAGGTGGTGGTGTGGAGAACTGGATATGGTCCCCTGAACTAAGGCTAAATTCAGGACAATATCTGGGAAATCAGCTTGGATCAAGGCATTATCTAGGGCTTGAGTTGTCCATACCCATTGCTTCAGCTGGCTGAGAACTGGAAGTTTGATTTTCCACTGTTCCTGGACTTTCAGACCAATAGTACCTTCTATTTTATCCAACAAAATGTGTATTACCTACTTATTGTCAGCTAGTCACTGTCTGGGTTTTAAATTGCAGAGAGTCCCCATCATTTCTCTCAAAACTCAGAAGCAGACACTCATTTGGTCATTTTTCCTGCTTTCCTACACAGATTCCCTCATCACAGCCAATCTGTCTTTGAGTAGCAGACAATGCATCCACCCTCACCTGATCCCTTACAGCTGGAAACAAAACCACAAGAGACCAACTGATTCTGTATTCATGAAGACCCAAGATATTTTCACTAAGAGCAGGCCAACTGGACATTGCCACAAGTCCAGGATCTGAGTCCATCTCACTAGGGATCATGGGGTGGAAAGAATATGAACAAGAGTCTGAGCCCTGCTGCATCTTGCTTTTTCTTTTTTTTTTTCCAGAGGACACATAATCAGTATTGGTTGACAGGGCTTCTGAGTTACACTAAACATTTTTTGAAAAAAATAAAAATGATGATACAGAATTTCAAAACAAGTTAACAGGAGATTAACAGTGGCTAATATATTGTATATTGTTACCTTAAAAGTAGTTGCTCAGATTACAAAATAATGGCTTGAAAAACTGATCAGTGTAAGCACAAACCATTCTTTCCGAGGAACTAATAGATTAGTAGCATATCTCTATATCTATAACTAGATCTATCTCTTCTCTTTTCTCCTTTCCCCCATTCCCATTGTTCTTTCCTTTTGAGCAGTTTCTTCCTCTTTCACTTTAACAATATCTATTATACATTTTGTATCTTATTTATTCTTTTGGTTTTTCATAGTAGGGAGACAATATGATGTTTACTAATACACATCTGATTTATTTCATTTATGAGTATGGTCTCAAGTTGCATCCATTTACCTATAAAAGTTTCAAGTTTATCCTTCTTTATAGCTGAGTAGTATTCCATTGTATAAAATTACCCACAGCTTTTTTATCCATTCCTCAGTTGATGGGCATTTGTATTGTTTCCAAGATTTAGTTATTACAAATTGTGCTGTTACAAACAGGGAAATACATATATTGTTATGGTATAATGTTTCTAATTCTTACAGGAAAAAAACCCAGAAATGTAATAGCTGGGTTGAATGGGACCTACGATCCCAGCTTTTTAATTAATCCCCATACTGATTTCCATAGTAGTTATACGAGTTTACACTCTCACCAACAGTAAAGAAGCACTCCTTCTCACCTATAGTCCCTCCAGGATTTGTTATTAGCTGATTTCGTGATGATGGCCATTCTTTCTAGAGTAATATGGAATCTCAATGTTGTTTAATTTGCATTTCTTGAATGACAAATGATGTTGAACAGTTTTTCATATATTTATTTGCCATTTGTATTTCTTCATCTGAGAAGTGTGCACTTATGTCACATGCCCATTTTTAGATTGGGTCTTTGAATTTGGGGGTCCTGATTTTTTTCAGTCCTTTATATGTCCTAGATTGAAGTCCTTTGTCTGAGGGACAATTGACTAAAATTTTTCCCATTCTGTGGGTTTTCTTTTCACCTTGTTGGTGATTTCTTTGGACATGCATAAGCTTTTTAATAGTATAAGATCCTAGTTATTGATTCTTTGAAGTACTTTCCATGCAGTTTGGGTTTTGTTCATGAACTCCCTGCCTACCCCGGTATCTTCAAGATTTCTACCTACTTTGTTTTCCAGTAGATTTAATGTTTCTGGTTTTTTTTAATGTTTCTGTTTTAATATTTAGATATTTGAACTATTTTGACTTTAGTGTATGGTGATAGACATATGTCTAGTTTTAGTTTTGGCATATGGAAAGTCAGTTTTTTCAGCACCATTTATTAAAGAGGATATGTTTGGCCCCTTGTCAATGACAAGATGGCTGAATGTGTTTGTATTTGTGTCTGATTCTTCTACACTGTTCCACTGGTCCTCATGTCTCTTCATTTACTAGTACTATGCTGTTTTTATCACAGTAGCTTTGTAGTATAATTTCAAGTCAGGGATTGTAATGCCTACTGCCTTGCCTTTGTTGCCCATGATTGCCTGTGGTATTCTAGGTCTCTTCTGATTACAAATGAATTTTTGGAATGTTTTCTCTAGTTTTGTGATGCATGCTATAATAATATTTTGATTGGGATTACATTAGATCTGTATAACAATTTTGGGAATATGGCATTTTCACTATGTTGTTTCTTCCTATCCATGAGAAAGGAATATCTTTCCATTTTCTGATATCCTCTTTGATCTCCTTTTTCAGAGTACTGTATTTTTCAATATATAGATCTTTCACTTCTTTTATTAGATTGATTCCTAAGTATTTCTCTCTTTTCTTTTCTTTCTTTTCTTTTCTTCTTTTTTTCTTTCATTTTTTGGATATTATTGTGAAAAGTATTATTTCCCTAGTTTCTTTCTGAGTTTGTTTTCTGTGTACAGGAATGTTATTTTTTTTTTTTGAGTGTTGACTTTGTATCCAATTACACTGTTGAATTTGTTTATTAAATTTGTCAGTCTTTTGTTGCAATTTTTGGGGTCTTCTATGTAGAGTATCATATCATCTGAAAAAAAAGATAATTTCTTCCTTTCCTATCCTTATTCCTTTTCTTTCTCTCAGTTTTCTAATTGCTCTGGTTCATATTTTCAGAACTATATTGAATAGGAGTAGTGATAGTGAATGTCCTTGTCTTGTTCCTGATTTTAGAGTGAAGGCTTTCAGATTTTGTCTATTTAATATGATGTTGGCTTTTGGTTTGTGATAGATAGCTTTTATTGGATTGAGGTAAAGACCATCTATTCCAATTTTCTGTAGGGTTTTTATCATGAATGAGTGCTGGACTTTATCAAAACTTTTTTGCATCTATTGAAATGATCATGTGATTCTTGTCTTTGGCTCTATTGATATGATGTATTACACTTACTGATTTGTGTAATACATGTTGAATTATCCCTGCATTCCTGCAATGAATCCCATTTAGTTGTAATGCATAATCTTCTTGATGATTTGCTGCATTCTATTTGCTAGTATTTTATTGAGGATTTTTGCATCTACATTCTTTAGAAATGTTGTCCTGTAGGTCTCTTTTTTGGTTGTATCTTTTTCTAGTTTTGGTACTTGCCTCTAAGAATAAATTAGGGAAAATTGTTTCCTTTTCAATTTAAATAGCTTCAGGAATATCAACATTAAATCTTCACTAAATTTCTTGTTGAATTCAGCCATGAATCCATCAGGACTTGAGATTTTCTTTGTTGGTAAGTTTTTAATTACATTTTCAATTTCATTAACTGTATGAGTACCATATGCTAACTGCTTGTGTCACTGGAGCTCATGATTTCATTAACTAATATTGGGTTATTCAGAACTTTTACATCTTCTTGATTCAGTTTTGGTAATTCATATGTTTCTAGGAATCTGTCCATTTCTTCTGTGTTTTCTATCCTATGTGAGTAAAGATTTTCTAAGTAGGTATTGATGATCTTCTGAATTTCCAGAGTCTGTAGTGATTTCACCTTTTCATTCCTCAATGCATGAATTTAAGTTTTTCTTTCGATTTTTTGATAAGGTTGCCAAGGGGTTTATCAATTTTGTCGATTATTTCAAAGAACCAACTCATTGATTCATTAATTCTTTGTATTGTTTTCTTCGTCTCAGATGCATTAATTTCTGCTCTGATCTTTTTAATTTTCTCCCTTCTATAGGTTTTGAGCTTGACTGGCTCTTCTTTTTCTAGAAGCTTGAGATGTAACATTAGATTATTTATTTGTGCTCATTCAGTTTTTCTAATATGAGAATTCACCACTATAAATGTTCCTGTTGGGACTGCTTTCATTGCATCCCACAGATTCTGGTAAGTTGTATCTGCATTTTTATTTGATTGTAGATATTGTTGAATTTCGCCTTTAACTTCATGTGTGACTGGTTTTTTAGAATGTTATTATTTAATTTCCTTGTATTTATGGAGTTTTTGTGGTTTCTTTTGCCATTAATTCCAATTTCATTGCACTATGGTCTGGAAATGTCCATGGAATAATTTCAGTTCCTTTGCATTTACTTAAGCATGTTTTATGTACTGGTATATGGTCTATTTCAGAGAATGACCCCTGTGCAGCTGAGAATAATGTGCATTCTGATGTTGTTGAGTGGAACACTCTGTAAACCTCTAAGTCCATCTGTTTACAATGGTTGAGTTCTGTGTGGTTGGCCTTCTCTCAGTATCAGTTATGCAGAGTAGGGCAAGAACCAGTCACCTAAATTTTTATTGCAGGGCCAGTTGGCGAATGCTGTATTCTTCCCAGCTGACTAGCCTCGGGGCACTAATGTGAACTAACCATTGGCTTGTATTGTTATTACTGCTTCAGGTTTTTTTTCTGGCCATGAGTCCCACTTGTCTATCATGCATGTTCTATCCAGGGCCCTACTGAGTCACTGGGTATCTCACAGGCCCAGTACAGTTCCCTAGATGGAGGGCAGGTTTCACCTGGGCAGTCACAGGCCTGGTATGGTTTCCTGAATGAAGAATGGGTTCACCCACATGGTTGCAGGCCTGTGGATCTTTCATCTTTGCGTGCAGGAACATCTGTGGAGTATATGTACTGATTTCTACATGCACTACATTTCACATTATCTTGCCCATAATGTTTAGATTCAATTTAATGCCCCTTTTTTCATGAAATATGAGGAATAATATTTCTTTACTCTCAGTTCTCAAGTTAGTTTCTGCTTGTAAATATTTTATTGTAACATATTTCAATCACAGAAAAAAGTGTAAAGATATTATAAAAATATCTATGTACCAATCATCTGGTTTATGAAATGAAACAGAAATGCATTTGTTTCCCCCTTTTATTCACATCTCTAATCATATGTTCTTCCTTTTCATCAGACCTAATAGAATCACTGTTATAAATTTTGTGTATAACAATTTCCATGCATGTTTTTATACTTCTACTACACATTAGACAATTCTTAGAGTCCTTTTGCATATGCTTAAACATGTTAGCAATTATATCAAATGCAAGTATCTTCCTCATCTCTAGTGATATTTCTTATGCTCAAAGGTGTTACTGAGAAGACAAAATGAGTGAATTTATACAAAACAAACAAAGTATGCCTAGCACAGAATAAATAGTTAATAAATGGTTATTATTATTATATTTTTTGCCTCAAACAGTGACATTTATTCAAAAGAAAAAAAAACTTGACAAGATGTCCATCCCTTGGCTCCCCTCCCTCCCCTCTCCAGCTGCTCCTCCAGCCCCCCAAAGGTTGAACTCTGGTGGGGGCTGGCCAGAACAGCCCCTCTCAGATGAGGTCAGCAACATTGAGGGGCATCTCTTCAATGGAGGTGTTATAGAAAGTCTCGATGTCTCGAAGAGTCCTTTTGTCTTCTTCTGTCACCGTGTTAATAGCCACACCCTTACGGCCAAATCTGCCTCCGCGACCGATTCTGTGGATGTAGTTTTCCCTGTTTGTGGGAAGATCATAGTTGATGACTAAAGAAACCTGCTGCACATCAATGCCTCTGGCCAGCAAGTCAGTGGTAATCAATACTCTGCTGGAACCAGACCGGAACTCCCTCGTGATCATGTCTCTTTCCTTTTGGTCCATGTCTCCATGCATGGCAGAGACAGTGAAGTTCTGGGCATGCATCTTCTCAGTGAGCCAGTCCTCCTTCCTTCGGGTGTTAATGAAGATAACTGCCTGGGTGATAGTCAGAGTCTCATACAAGTCACACAACTTCCATTCCTCTCGCTCCACGTTGATGTAGAATTGGCGGATACCCTCCAGGGTCAACTCTTCTTTCTTGACCAGAATCCAAATAGGGTCCTTCATGAACTTCTTGATCACCTCTAGCACATCAGAAGGCATTGTAGCTGACAACAAAACTACCTGGGTGTTGCTATTGAGCTTTTGGAATATATCATATATCTGATCCTTGAATCCACAGCTCAACATTTCATCAGCTTTGTCTAACACAAACATCTTGATGTATTTGGGAGATAAGTATCTCCGGTTAAACATATCAAATACGCGGCCAGGGGTTCCCACAATGATATGAGGAGCTTCCATCTGCAGCTTCTGTACTTCAGCACCCACATTGGTACCCCCAATACAGGCATGACACGAGGCACCCATGTAATCTCCTAATGCCATGACCACCTTTTGTATCTGCTGAGCCAATTTTCGAGTTGGAGACAGAACCAAAGCCTGGGTAGCCTTTAGATCTAACTCAATCTGTTGCAGAATTGATATGGCAAATGTGGCCATTTTCCCAGTCCCAGAATGGACTTGAGCAATCACACCATAACCCTTGATACAAGGAAGAATGGTACACTGCTGGATGGCGGAGGGTTTCTCAAAACCATAGGCGTAGATGCCACAAAGGAGTGACTCTGAGAGGTTCATATCATCTCATTCCAATTACTCTCAATGACGCCTTCAGGCTCCATCCCATCTGGGCCATTGTCTCTGGATCGGGAATCCTGACTCGCAGACATGATTCTTAGAACTAGGTAGTTATTATTATTTTCATGGTATTTTCAGAGCCATATATGCTATAGATTTAGTTTTAGTTTTTTTCACTTTTTATTTTTTTATTTAAAGAGAAAAAAAGGAAAAAAGTACAAATATTACAGAATTTCAAGAAAAGAAGATAAATAGTAAGAAATCACTAGTTGATACATTACACATTGTTCTTTTAAAAATAGTTATTCAAGTTACAGGATTAAAGCACACAAAGTAGACACTAAAGCAGTGAGAGTGCAAACAGATCTGTTCAAAAATCCAACAAGAACCTAGAAATATGGTCATCAATCCCACACATCTAAACATACATGGAGCTATATCTTTTATAATGTTTCCTATTTCCTCCTTTTTTTACAATAGCAATTATACATTTTTAAAAATTTTATTTAAAGAGAAGAAAAAAGAAAAAAAAGGGTAGCAATAATACAGAATTCTAAAAGAAAGAAAGAAAAAGGAGAATGAGAAAAAGCCCCACTAAGAAATCAGTAACTTATAAATTACGTATTGTCATCTTGGATGTAGTTGTTCAAGTTACAAAGTTAAAGGGTACATAGTAAATATTCAAACACTCAGATTACAAACAGTTTTGCTCAAAGATGCAACAAAGATTTAGCAATATGGTCATTTATTTTACACACTCAAACTTACATGCAGTTATATCCCTTAGAGCACTTTTGTTTCCTCTCTTTTTTACAATAGCAATTACACATTTTGGTTTTATTACACTTGTAGTTCTTATTTACTTTTTACACTAGAGACACAATATGATATGTATAAATATGATTCTTATTTATTTCACTAATGAGGATAGTCTCAAGTTGTCTCCATTTGCCTATGAAGGCCTCAAGATCATCCTTTTTTATAGCTGAGTAATATTCCATTGTATAAAAATGCCACATCTTTTTCATCCCCTCTGCAGTTGATGGGCATCTTGGTTGTTTCCAGGATTTAGCTATCACAAATTGTGCAGCTATGAACATGTGTGCACATATATCACTGTGATATGAACTTTTCAGTTCTTCGGGGAAAATGCCCAGGAGGGGAATAGCTGGATTGAATGGGTCTTCCAATCCTAGTCTTCTGAGAATTCTCCA